>KV002767.1:52312-75753 GCA_001598015.1 Dorcoceras hygrometricum
CTAGCTGTATCCCTGAACCATTGAGGGTCACACAAGTACTAGATTCGAGATTCCCGCACGGATACTCAGCTCAATGTGTTGAGCACGAGAAGAGGATTTCGGGAAGTGCGACTTCCTAAAAGTCAACAGGGGTCAAACCGGGGTTTCCCGCTGTTGAGGGGCAAAACGGTCATTTTGCACTGGGGTTCTGAAAAATGGTTTTTCAGATTATGTTATTCAGTTTCGGAAACTGAATCGATCGGTCCGATCTGATCGGCGATCGAAGTTACGATGAAGTCGCAGCGATGGATATCGTCATTTGGACCCGGGCCCGTTGGGCCGGTCCAAGTCCATCATTAAGTCTATTTATTTAGACTTAATGACTTCATTGAAAAATATAATATTTGCCTAACCCTAAGCACCTAAACAGCCGTCCCCTCCTTTCCTCTCTCACGCCGCCGCCGCCGCCGCCCTTTGTCGCCGGAAATTTGTTTCCGGCCAGTTCGACGAGGAGAATCCGTTCGTGTTGATCTCGTCAGCGCTTCTTGTGCAGCCTGACGAAGGAGTCTCGGATCTGGTCGTGGACCGGATTGGCGTAAACTACCGCAATCTACCGAGAAGAGCCGGGTTCTTGTAATACCGGTTGGAGCCAGGCACAAGTGCCAGCAAGGTATTCAATTTTGAACACCCTATGAATGTTGAATTTTGAATTCTACTTTTTCGTATTGATCGTCTCCCGGCCCTTTTCTTTGTTCTTCCGCTGCCTAGCCGGGGGGCGGATCCGGATCCCCAACACCCGAACATTAAACATACACTACAATATCAGCAGAACATGAACAAAGGCTGATATTAACATAATTTAGGCAAGAATTCATGAAATGAAACGAGAACAATACATATGCTTTCATGGCGTAGCAAGAATCAAATTTACTTGCCTCAATACTTGGAGAAACACAAAATACAGTAGATCCTATCAGCAAGTCTCCTCAAGCACCGCAGTGTGTCTCCTATGGTTTCTGTGATGCCCGGGATTATAGACTTGATGATTTCGAATTTTCAGATTTTAGCTTTTGAACTAAGTGGCGTTTTGAGTGTTGCGTCTGGTACCAGTTGTGAGGGATTGATTGCATTGTTTGATCCAGCTGCTGATTTAAGAGATCAACTGTCAACAGAGAGTATGACGTATTCATTACGATGTCGTTTAAATTATTTCGAGCGATCAGTCGCTGATGGTGAGGTGACGTCGTTTTGATAAATTGAAACGCAGCGTATTGATTGTAACGCTTGTGACAGCTACTGGCAGCAAGGGTGACGTATCTCATACGTCATCGTTGGGTTATTAAGCGAGACCAGCCGTTGGCAGAAAAGATGACGCGATTCTTTACGTCATCTGAATTGTTTCGCGTTTCAGCAGTTGATCAAGTTGAGAGAATCTGTCATCAGTTGTTGGCGTGCAGCGGCGTCGTTTTAATTAGTTGACGCGATATCGTTTGAGGCGCGAAGAGAAATACAACGGTTGAGGGTTGCTGCTGATTCTATCGAAAGGAAAAGCTGGTATCTGTTGAGAATAAACGTTGGTTTCTGTCGTAAGATACTTACTGTAGCAATGTCTGTTTTTGTTTAGAACAGCAACTGGTATCTGGTTAACGATATCTATGAATACAGGAAGATGTTTCAAGCGGTGTGTACTTATCTTATTTTGGTTGATAAATACTCAGCATGACACGTGGAATTTATAGAGATTGCATGGGAACCCTGCAGAAAACAGAGATCTTATTCTATAAATTAGATTGAATTCAAAATCCTGGTAACGACTGATACAGACATCAGAATTCGACTCTGTGAGTTCTCTGGGCTTCTTGTGATAAGAAGTTAGAAGTAATACTTGACGCAGTTCCCAAAACGATATCTATGAATACAGGAAGATGTTTCAAGCGGTGTGTACTTATCTTATTTTGGTTGATAAATACTCAGCATGACACGTGGAATTTATAGAGATTGCATGGGAACCCTGCAGAAAACAGAGATCTTATTCTATAAATTAGATTGAATTCAAAATCCTGGTAACGACTGATACAGACATCAGAATTCGACTCTGTGAGTTCTCTGGGCTTCTTGTGATAAGAAGTTAGAAGTAATACTTGACGCAGTTCCCAAAACAGAGATAAACGAAGGTATAATTTGACATTGAGAGTCAGGGATTAGAGTACTCGAGAATGATATTTATTGAGTTATCCCGACAAACCACATACTTGATTATTGTTCTTGATTTAGAACTTGAAATTATCTGTGTGTCGATCCATCACAGGTAGTGGATCTTTTATTTCGATATGAATAAGAGGATACGAAGAGAAAATGAATTGATTCTAATGCCAAGGTCTGAGGTGACCTTATTTTCGAAGTCAGAGTGATTTCGTTAGATGGATATGCATGTCAAGATCGTATACGAATCTTGATGGCGTTGATGTGAAATGGAATCAATTCTTAGTTGAAACGAAGAGATATGTTCAGTTATTTTGAGTTAATATTTTGTTATGAACTTCTTTATGTTATTGCATGAACATGTCTTTTATACTGAGATTGTTTCTCACCGGAGTTTATCCGGCTGTTGTTTTGTTTTGTATGTATGCATAACAACAAGAGGAAAGAATTGAGTTGCTGGGACAGGGGTAGCAAGAACCTAGAAGAAGGGCGACAAACGAAAAGACTAGGAACCTGCTGATAGTTTAGTTTCTGGACTAATAATAGATAGTATTTGATGGATCTGGTTTTGTATTTAAGGAACAGATTTTGTACCAGTGAACACAAGGTGTATTAACCTTTGTACCGTTTTGATTTCTTTATGAATGAACAGCTTTTGGTGACCCACTAGCTGTTGTCAGCTTTCGTGGATAGCTGCTGACAGCAACCTTCGCTTCTCATAGCGTAATATCTGTTGACAGTTACCTACTGTTAAAAAAAAAAGAAAAAGAAAAAAATATGTACGCATAAAACCAGATTCTACTTAGTACACTTATTGATTTAATTAATCTCCCATAAGATGAGATTAGAGTAATTGTGAGAAGAGAGTCTCACTATTTCTTTGATGAAAATAAAGGTTTTCTTACAAAACAATGAACTTATAGCCCACACGTACCATAGGCATGGGAGTCTGTTATGTAACAGGGGAAAAACACTTGAGTAGGCATGGTGTTCCACGCCTACCTCTCCAAATTTTGTTAAAAGTCCCCTATCACTATTTGAATTTGTAAAAATGATACTCATATTTAAAAAGAACCATTCTCCCATCCGAAAATAATTTTATTTTCAACGTCTGAAAATCACTCGACTGGTGCTTGGGGTAACAACTGACCAAACATCTGCACAGTGTCTCACAACTGAAATAAGAAATCAGCTGGAAATATAAACGATTAAGCTGAAGTTCGAATTTAGAAATGGGTCCTTGAATTTAAAAGGACTAAGAATAGTTGTCCTAAGGATTTTGGGGCGCTACACACCAGCTATCATTTTGACAAATTTCAAGCGCTCGGTTTTATAATTGATATCAGAGCTTTATCCAACTTGTAAACAAAATTTGGGTTGGTATGATATATGAAGCCAGGAGGTTGTGCAACATACACTTTCTCGGATAGAATGCAATTTAAGAATATGCCTTTGACATTCATTCGAAATACTTTGAAATTTTTAAATGCTACATACGCAGTGAAAATCCTAATAGCTTCTAATATGGATATTGGTGCAAAAGTTTCATCAAAATCTACACATTATTTCTTTGTTATAGCCTTGTGATACTAATCTGGCATTGCTCCTAACAACTGCTCCATTTTCATTTAGTTTATTTTTAAAGACCCATTTAGTATATGTTGGTCTACGAACTAGTCTCTAGACTTTTTCTTTTTTCAAATTTACTAAGCTCTCCTTGCACTACTTCTATCCAGCTTGGTTCGTCTAAGAACTTTTCTATCTTCTAGGTTCTATATACGATATAAATGTAGAATCAAAATATTCTTCCATTATTTGGCCTCAAGTCCTAAGAGTTGAAGAAGGGTTATCGATTATCAGTTCAGGTGGTTCCGATGAGATCTGCATTAATTTGCGTAGATTCATATCGTGCGTCAGATTGGTCTACATATACTGTTCCACCTCCAACATCAGCATTTGGATTGGCTTGTGGTTCCTCTGCTGGATCAGTGGGGGCATCGCTTGCTGGATTTTCTGCTAGATCAACTATGTGCATCTCTTGCTAGATCAGCTTGCACAATCTCTATTGGGTCGATCTGAGCAATTTCAACTGGTCTTCTAACCTGTATTTCATAATCACTAGATTCAATAAGGTTAGTAATATCTAATATATTACTTAAAATCATGAATATTTGTAGCCGATTGAAAATTAAAGCTAGATTTATCAAATACAACATGTATAGATTCCTCTATTATCAGTGTTCTGTCACTAAAGACACAATAAGCTCTACTGCTGAATATCTTAGAAAAACTTCTATATCAGCACGTGCATCAAAAGCAGATAATTGCATTTTACCATTAAAATGAATGTAACATCTACAACGAAAAATCTTAAAATATGATATGTCAGGTTGTTGACTCTAGATCTCACAAGGTGTTTGCCTATTTCTTGTTAATCACCAATTTGTCCCGAGTGTAGCATGCAGTGGTCACATCTCCTGTCTGAAATTATTGAGAAATCTCAGAATCAACAAGTATTGTTCTAGAAGCCTCTTTTAAAGTACGGTTTCTTCTCCCAGCTAAATCATTGTGATGAGATAATCTTGCATCAGATAACTCATACCGGATTTCGTTGTTGTTAAGATAGGAGGATACTTTTTGATTTAAAAATTCAATACCACATTCACTCCTGATCCGATTCATAGACGAATATTTCTCATTTTGAAGAATTTTAATCAGCTGGTCCATGGTTTGATCTTTGATTTCACATATATTAGCCGGGTAAATCTGGAGTAATCATAAAAAATAACTAGAGTGGAGTAATCATCAATAATAACTAGGGTGGAGTAATCATCAATAATAAATAGGGTGTATCTTGTTCCTCCTAAACTCATTACTGGTATTGGATCAAACAAGTCCATGTGCACCAGTTTTAAGATTCGAAAAGAAGAATTACAACCCTTGTTTTCAAAGTATCTCTGACTTGCTTTCCGAGTTGAAACGCTGAGAACTTTCCGTCCTTTGTAATATCCATTTTAGGCAACAATTTGACCATATATGCTTACTCATAAGGCTATAAACTAGCCGATATGATAAGTTCACCTTATAGGTATTTTCTGATCTATGTCCGGTCAGAACAATCAAACCGTTGGGCTATGAACTATACACATGATTTGTGAAAATTTATAATGTAATCATTATCATATAACTAACTAATACTAGTTAGATGTAAAGTTTCAACAACATATCTTTAATTATAATGTTACTGTGAGACCCGAGAGATTATGGATTAATTGAGTTAATTAATCAGGTTTTGGATAGACCAAATTTGGCATGAACAGATCTGGGATGGATCAGATTTGATCTAGTATGTTGGGTGAGCGTATCGGGATTCTCTGTATATTCGTGTTTAGAACAGCTCTGGACAGTTGTAGAGTTCTGCGGGGTAGTAGTTAGATTTGGAGAGTTGAGAAGTACTGGTTGGTAACTTCGGCTTTGGCATTGGTTGATTGAATCAAGGCTATAGGTGAAATCTGGTTGTCGCAAAGTATTTTGAGTTTGCTAATTGATATCCTGCGCGGGTAGCGAAGCGGCGTCGTTTAGGAGAAATCAGATTTGAGATGCATAAGTTGTTACCGCTGTGTGAACAAGCCTGGTTCGAGAGTTTGGTGTAGATCGGTTTTGGGTTGTCTAGATCGGAAGGCAGTGCGATGTCGTTTTGGGAATCAGTGAACGCTGGTCATTGTTGGTGTCAGATCTGGTCTTTCGAATCTGAGTGTGTTGGTTAGGAGCGATGCGACGCCTTTTAGAGATACACGTGTGTGAGTAGTTGGATTGTGGTGCGACGTCGTTTGGTAGTAGCGCGCTGGTGTAGCGTATGATCCAGATCTGAGTAGGTATTAGCTTTGAGCCAGTATTGTCGGTGGTTACTGTTCATCAGATTTGGGAAATTTAAGTTGTCTTTATAATGGACTTTGACTGTGGTCTCGTAATTATTTTCCCGACACTTAGAAATATTTCCCGTAACCTTACTCTGTCGCGATGCCCTAGCTACTGTTCACCGAACTTTATCTTCTCCGATTTTCGGCGGTAGAAGACTTAGATTGGAGCAAGAGTGGTAGCGTTGGATTCCTCTTGCCAAGGCGTTTCTTCTTATACCTCTCTCGAAGGCTTGAGTTAAGCTGGAATAAGATCGCGAAAGAAACTACCTTGTGTAGTCTCTTAGCATTTCGGCAGATTTGCTTTTCTGTTCAGGTAGTGCTTTTGAGTAAGAGCTAGATCCTCCCTTATGCTTCGTTTAGAACTGTCTGTTGTGCTAGAAGGGTAGTATAGATCTGGTGGAGCTCGTAGCTCCCAGTTCGTAGTTCTGTACTACAGTCCCTGAGTTTTGTCGTTGTTGTTGGCTTAGCAGGTTTCAAATTTGAGTTGTTCGGGACTTTGTTGTGGTAATTGTAGCTCAGACAGCTAAGGTACGGATTTGAGCGTGTATTACAGCTTTGAGATAGGCATGGATATATGTGTATGTTTGCTTGTATGTTGTACAGTGTATGCTTTTGTGTTGATTGTTGCAATATGTTGCATTTGCATACATGCATTTCACTTTTGAGCTCAGATCTTGTTAGTCGTTCTTTGCTATGCTAATCTGTGAGTACAAGGGTGCTTGTATTGAGGACGAGCGGCAATACCGTGCTCCTCATCTCCCTGCTGGGTTCTTGTTAGCCACTATGAGCCGAGTGGATAGCTACCACATCTAATGAGGTGGGAAACAGCAGTTTGAGTGATCTGTTATGCATCTGGTACCGTGTGTTGGGACGAGTGGATAGCTACCATGCTCTCACACACATCATGGTCACTATCTTCCATTCGACGGTATTAGTTGTTGAGCTGTCCTTGAGTTCATTGGCTCCCTGTTTTGGTTGTATCCTGCGGTTGTGGTTTTCTGCTGTTCTCATGCATAGCACATGCATTTTATCTGTTGCTATCTACATGTTGTTTATGTTGCTCTCCGTACTGGGGTTTGACCCCATGTCCCTCTGGGGCTGGTTGTTTTGCCTGTTTATGTGTTGTTCAGGTTATCATGGTTTCTTAGCTGGTCGTGGAGATGATTCAGTTGGAGTTGCCTCGGGAGATGGATAGAGTGTCCCAGTTATGTATATTAATTATATTAGGCAGTAGAGCAGCCTCCGGGAAATACCCCGGAAGGATGTAATGTTTTATTGCTAATTGGGGATGTACCCTGTTAGGGAGTCACTATATGCTTGTAATTGTCATTGTATCTGCTGTGTTTGTTTTCAATCGTTGTAAAACCTATATTTTGAATATCGTTGTATTTTAATGCATGATTTTCTAAGTCAGACCAAATAGAAAAATTTTAGCCACTATTTTATATGCTTCCGCGATTGTATTCTGCGTGGTTAACTCTGTGTTGTGCATCGGGCCTGACATTTTTGATATCAGAGCTTAAACTGAGATAAACTAGAATTATTTTGATGACACTTGAGTCTAGGCACCTTGTTGCTTGTTGCTTGTGCTTGACTATGTGATATACTTACTGTGATTTCTTACTGTATTAGTGTTTACTAAGATGCCGCCTAGACGTAGGGGTAGAGCAACCAGGAAGATTCTGCAAGAATCTGAGGGTCAGAATGAGGAGATTCAGCGTAGTGCTCCGGTTCATAGATGTGCTAGGCAGGTCGACGATGAGGTTGATGTGCTGGCAGCCCGTGTGGATGAGATGGAACTAATCATGGCAAGGTTTTAGCATATGAATCCTCAGACGTTTGATGGGGACGAGAGTAGTTCCGATGCTGAGTCTTGGCTGCAGCATATTACCGGATTGTTTGATAGAGTGCGCTATGATGATGAGCGCAGACTGTGTTTGGCGATGTTTCAGCTGAGGAAGAACGAGGAGTGATGGTGGAGAGGTGCTTCACGTACTCTTGAGGAGACTGGTGCAGGGATTACTTGGGATAGTTTCTGTACGGAGTTTCGTCAGGAGTATGTTCCGGAGTCTTATGTGAATGCCAGGGAGTGAGAGTTTGACAACTTGGTTAAGGGAACCATGTCGGTGGGTGAGTATGCTCGAAGGTTTTCTTCTCTTTTGGCTTATGTTCCTCATGTGTCTGGCCGAGAGAGGGCAAAGAGGAACCGTTTCTTGAAAGGGCTTAACGAGGATCTATATTCCTTGGTGTTGGCAAGTTCACCTACCAGTTATGCGGACACGGTGGACAAGGCAATGGACATCGACGAAGGGTTGCGAAACTGCAGGTCTCGTGTTCAGCCCCAAGCCGCACAAGGTTAACGTCCCAATGTTCCAGGGGCGCAACCTCCCCAGTTTCCCCAGTCATCTCAGTAGTCAGCGCAATAGTCTGGGCACCATAGGTTTAGGCCTCGTGGTCATCAGTTCAAGAAGAAGCAGGGTTCTAGTTCTTTTGGCTCCGGTAGTTCTAGCAGCAGCAGTAGCCCTAAGCTATCTTCTGTGGTCAGTGTGGAGGCAAACACCCCTCGACGCAGTGTACAGGGTTCAGGGTGCTTGCAATAATTTTGGGCAATATGGACATTTTGCGAGAGTGTGTCCATTGGCGGGATCTCAGCACACCGTAGCCCAACCGCAGGGTCGTTCTGGTGGGTCATCTCGAGGTCGTTCTTTTCCTGCTCCGCAGCCGAGGATGGGGAGACTCAGTATAGGCCGTTTTAGTAGTCTGGTCCTTCGCGGTTTGTAAATTCTTCCCAGCCTCAGTTCTCAGGACCTCAGCATGTCCAGGTGAATGCCATGACGCGGCAATAATTTTGGGCAATATGGACATTTTGCGAGAGTGTGTCCATTGGCGGGATCTCAGCACACCGTAGCCCAACCGCAGGGTCGTTCTGGTGGGTCATCTCGAGGTCGTTCTTTTCCTGCTCCGCAGCCGAGGATGGGGAGACTCAGTATAGGCCGTTTTAGTAGTCTGGTCCTTCGCGGTTTGTAAATTCTTCCCAGCCTCAGTTCTCAGGACCTCAGCATGTCCAGGTGAATGCCATGACGCGGGAGCAAGCGGAAGGCACGCCAGGAGGAGTGATTGCAGGTACTTGTACTGTCTTTGATTTTCCTGCACGTGTATTTTTTGATACTGGAGCATCACATTCGTTTATAGCTGATGCATTTGTGGTTGAGCATGGTTTGCATACCACTTCTTTATGTGATATTATTTCTGTTGCGACACCGACCGGCGCGAGCCTATTCTCCCAAGAGATTTTGTTGAATGGAATTCTTAGGTTTGGTAAGAGTGTGTTTCTAGCGAATCGGATTCGATTAGTGATGTGGGATTTTGATTGCATTGTGGGAATGGGCGTGTTGTCTAGCTATAGGGCCAACATGGATTGTTTCCATGGCATTGTGCGTTTTTGGCCCCAATTTGGCGAGAAGTGGAACTTTTACGGCCTCGATTCCCAAGCGAAGATTCCGTTGATCTCTGCTATGGAGATGTTTAGCCTTATGTCGTTGGAGAATGCTGTATTCATGATCTATGATATGGATGCATCCTTTTCGTCCTGTGTAGAGCTTAGTGACATCCCCGTTCCTCGAGACGTCCCTGACGTGTTTCTGAAGGAGATTCCTGGCTTTCCTCCGAGAAGGATATCGACTTCAGCATTGAGTTGGTACATGGTACAGCTCCGATTTCGTGAACCCCATATCGTCTAGCGCCAGCTGAGTTGAGGCAGTTGAAGGTACAACTTAGTGACTTGCTGGAGAAAGGTTTCATTCGACCGAACATGTCACCGTGGGGAGCTCTTATCTTGTTTGAGAAGAAGAAGGATGGTTCCATGAGGATGTATATTGTTTTCCAGCAACTGAATAAGGCTACGGTGAAGAATAAGTACCCTTTATCGAGGATCGATGATTTGTTTGATCAGCTTCAAGGATCAGCAGTGTATTCGAAGATCGATCTACGTTCGGGGTATCACCAGTTGCGTATTCGAGAGGAAGATGTTGCGAAAACTGCGTTTCGTACGAGGTACGGGCATTATGAGTTTTTAGTTATGCCTTTTGGTTTGTCGAATGCCCCTGCAGTTTTCATGGATTTGATGAATCAAGTCTTCCGAGAGTTCATCGATCAGTTTGTGATTGTGTTTATCGATGATGTCTTGGTGTACTCGAAGACTCCGATGCAGCACAAAGAGCATTTGAGGTTGGTACTCCAAACACCACGAGACTCGCGGCTGTATGCTAAGTTCTCCAAATGCGAGTTTTGGTTGGATAGAGTAGTGTTTCTGGGTCATGTCATTTCAGCCGATGGACTGTCTGTTGATCCCAGTAAGGTAGAGGCTATTGTGAACTGGGAACGTACCAAGAATGTATCTGAGATTCGTAGCTTTTTGGGATTGGCTAGCTGTTACCGACACTTTATTGAGGGAGCATAGGTAAGCCTATGACGCAGTTGATCCAGAAAGACAAGAGATTTGTTTGGATGGAGCAATGCGAGAACATCTTCCAATTGCTTAAAGAGAAGCTAACCACAGTGCCAATGCTGGATTTGCCTTCAGGTTCAGGTGGTTTTGTGGTTTGTTCGGATGCTTCGTTGAATGGATTGGGTTGTGTTTTGATGCAGAATGGTCGAGTCATTGTGTATGCCTCTCGTCATTTGAAACAACATGAGACTCGATACCCACTTCATGATTTAGAGTTAGCAGCAGTGGTCTTTTCTTTGAAGATTTGGTGCCACTATCTGTATGTCGAGCAGTTTGTGGTGTATATGGACCACAAGAGTCTTCAATATCTGTTTTCTCAGCCAGATTTGAACATGAGACAGCGTATATGGATGGAGCTGCTTAAGGATTTTGATTGTGACTTCCAATATCAGCCTGAGAAAGTGAATGTAGTTGCTGACGCATTGAACAGAAAATCTCAAGTGGCTATGCTTGCTTCGTTGCAGATTTTGAAGGTTCATGAGCATATAAGTACTACTGGTTGGCGTTTTTACCCAGGTGATGATTATGTTGTGGTGTCATCTCTTCAAGTTGATCCACAGATTGTTTCGAGTATTAGAGCAGCTCAGAGAACAGATCCATCTATCAATGAGCTGAAGTTGAAGGTTAGAGCTGGACAGGTGGAAGATTATTCTGTCACGTCTGATGGTTGTTTGAGATTTTGTGGCAGGTTGGAGTATCAAATCTGATTGATTTGAAGGAGGAGATTGTTAGAGTAGATGCCCAACTAGCCAACTTGTGGCGTGTGGGTTTATAGACTCTTGTATATGACAGTCTTTATATATGATATTCGCATTTGTTTATGGCATTCTTTATCTTCATTATGTTTATATAATGTTAACAATTGTGTTGGATAAAGACCTAGAATGCACCAATGTTTCATTGGTAGGGAACGTTGTGATGTTCTGAGCATGCAGATAGATAGTGACCTGGTGATCTATCGAACTACCCTCGTTCGGACTTTCCAAGTGGTTACCATTTGTCGAGTGGATAAGTCCGAGGTCTTGGTTGTACTGATTAGTCCTCACGACTCGAAACGTCATTGAGACTCTACATGATAGGCGTCTCACTTTGACCCATTTGCCGACTCACTTGGGGTCATTAGGCGGCGGGGTTGGGTGAGACCCCGATGCATGTAGGAGTCGATGCCTCGTTGTCGAGGATTCACCGCTCGCTTACATGCGTGGATATCCTATGCTATCTGAGGGGATAATAGTGTATAAATCTCTGGCCAGAGTACTAGAAGTGTTTTAGGTAAATGGATTTACCTAGTTACACTTGCGATGTCACTATTCGATCTCCAAGATGTATGCATAGTTATCGTATCTCTAGCGACTCTCGATTTACCAATGGTCGTTGATCTGATCGGGATATTTGGATTGAAAGGACCGTACTGTACGCTAACCACGACTAGCTGGTTCTTGCAGGAACTATCAGTGATACCTAGGGGATCATGGGGCGATGTTGCTAGGCGCTTTACCATGATCCGATGGGCAAATCCGATATTGCGATATCGGAGCCACAATGGTTGTGGGCTCACGGCTAGCTGTATCCCTGAACCATTGAGGGTCACACAAGTACTGGATTCAAGATTCCCCTACGGAAACTGAGCTCAATGTGTTGAGCATAGGAAGAGGATTTTAGGGAGTGCGACTTCCTAAAAGTCAACAGGGGTGAAATTGCGATTTCCCACTGTTGAGGGGAAAAACTGTCATTTGGACTAGGTAATCTGAAAAATAGTTTTTCGCATCCAAACACCCTGAAATATGAAATGTCAGGTTTCTTGCTATTCCAGGGGGGTTTTATCGTGCATCCTATTAATCATTGATCTGTTTTGAGTATAACACGCTGTGTTAACTGCTTCTGCCCAGAATTTTTGAGAAATGCCGGAATATGCAATCATAGCTCTAGCAGCCTCTTTAAGAGTGCGGTTTCTCCTTTCAGCTAACCCGTTTTGCTGAGGAATTCTTGCTGCTGATAGCTCATGCTTTATTCCCAAGTCCTCCAGATAAGAAGTTAATTTAAAATTTAGAAATTCAGTACCGCGATCACTTCTTATCCGGTTGACTGAACAAAACTTGTCATTTTGCAAACGTTTTAAATTTTTATCAGCTGGTCGGCGGTTTCAGATTTTGCTTTTAAAAATAACACCCAAGTATATTTTGAAAAATTATCAACAACTGCAAGGGTGTATGACATTCCCCCTAAGC
Organism: Dorcoceras hygrometricum; assembly: GCA_001598015.1. Classification (NCBI taxonomy): domain Eukaryota; kingdom Viridiplantae; phylum Streptophyta; class Magnoliopsida; order Lamiales; family Gesneriaceae; genus Dorcoceras; species Dorcoceras hygrometricum. Next base: position 65,149 of record KV002767.1, read on the forward strand.
TCGTGACTGAAATAGGACCAAAGAGATCCATATGCAAGAGCTCAAGGAAACGGGTGGAACGTTTTCCGCCATTGTTTTTGAAAGTGGATTTTATTTGTTTTCCCAGCTGACAAGCTGCACAAATCTTGTTCTTTGAAAAACTGATTTTTGGCAGACCAGAAACCATATCATGCGCACTCAATTTAGCAATTGTTTTGAAATGCAGATGATTCATTCGCTGGTGCCACAACCAGCTCTTGGAAGAGCCAGCTGCAAGGCACAAGTGTTCAGACTTCACCTGCTCTGACCAGTTGATAACGTAGGTGTTCCCAGAACGCTTACCCACCAACACGGTTAGACCAGTTGAGTTCTGAACTGTGCACGTGTGTTGTTGAAAATTAACAAGGAAACCTTTGTCACAAAGCTGACTGATACTGATCAGATTATAACGCAAGTTATCAACAACAAGAATATCAGAAATAGAAATGTTACCATGGGTAAGCTTACCCTTACCCACAGTGTTACCGTAAGCATTGTCTCCAAAGACTATTTTTGCTCCTTTGTGAGGAACAACGTCTGTTAACAGCTTGGGGTTTCCAATCATGTGTCGTGCACATCCACTGTCTAAGTACCAGATTGTTGATGCATCGACTGCTGCTTTGTACCTGTTACCCTGCAATCATACAAAGCAAATTTTGGTATCCAATTTTACTTGGGTCCAGATTGGATTACCCCTTTCGGGACCCAGATTTGAATAATCCTTACGGTTTTTCCAGTTCTAGGATCCACAAAGGTCTGTGCAAAATTGCGTGCTGGTCTTTTGAATTTTGATTTGATATTTTGACCATGTGGATTCCTTCTCGACTGGTTTCTTGTCCATTCAGTTTTTTCCTTCTTCGAATAATGCCTCGGCTGGTTGGGAACAAAGAATTTTGGACCAGCTTTTGCTTTGTCCTTGTTCAGCTTGTTCTTTAGCCAGCCTGTCTTTGAATTCTCAGGCCTTTGATAGCCAACACCGACTTTGCCTTTTCCTTTACGATCCGGCTGAGAAGTATCCTAGTCATCATATCGTATCGATTCAATGCAATCATGTATCACGCCACCTTTGACAAAGCTCCTTTCATTGAACTTGTCATACACTGGCTGTGACTGAGTACTGGTCTCTCCATGGCTGCTATCATAGTTGAAACCCACACCAGTTTTATCATTTAATGGTTTTTGGCTTTCATACAGCTTGAAGAGAGAACGAGTAGACTGGTTCCAGGAGCTCATTTCCTTAGTTAATTTATCGACTTCAGCCTTGAGCTTGCTGGCCTCATTTCTCAACAAATCATTCTCTATCTTCAGCCTACTCAACTCAGTCTTTAGACTGTCAGCATCTTCAAGCTCATCAGAACTTGATTCAGCTGAACTATTTTTCAGACTTGCGTTTTCAGCTTTGATTTCCTCGAATGTGTGAGATAGAGTCTTGTACTCATGGACCATATCATTCAGTGCTTGAACTAGATCCTCACGTGTAAATTCAGTATTAGCAAAGTCGAATACCTCGTCATCGTCTGTTTGATCAGCCATGAAGCAGTGAACCTCCTCCTGTTCACTATCACCTGAGGATGAGCTGCTGCTAGATGAGTCTGAGTCACTATCCGCCCAGCTTTTTGTGCTTTCTTCAGCCATCAGCACCTTGCGGTCATTCCTTCGACTGGATTTCTTGTTGCTGCTGGTTTTCATTCGTCGGTCCTTTGATCTTTCCTTGAATTTTTCTTTGAACTTGTCCTTGGACCTATCAACTGCTCTTTCATCATCTTCCTCGTCACGCTTGTATCTTTCCTCCTTTTTGTATCGATCTTCAGCCCTTTTGTCATCTCGCCTGTGTCGATTATCTCTTTTAGGTCTATTGCACTCAGCAGCGAAATGACCTGGACGATCACAGTTATAACATATTAAATCAGAAGTAGCTTTATCAGATTTATTAAAACTATTATAAGGAGAGGAAGGGTGAAAGGATTTTCTCATGAATTTCCCAAAATTCTTTGCGAAGAGGGACATGACATCATCGCTGAGCTGGTCAGCAGACTTGCTGGTTCTAGGAGAGCACGGTTCGGCAGTTGTAGCAGCAAGAGCTTTTGTTGGCTGGGAGGTTGATGGACCAGCTTCTGATCTTGTTTCCAGTTCGAACTCATATGCTTTGAGGTTAGCAAACAGATCATGAAGCTCCAGCTTGTTTAGATCCTTGGACTCTCGCATTGCCATAGTCTTTACATCCCATTCCTTTGGCAGTGCCCTCATCACTTTCAGCGCCAGTTCACGGTTGCTGTATTCTTTGCCAAGACTATTCAGCTCGATCACCACAGCACTGAAACGCTCGTCAAACTCCGCCATTGTCTCTCCATCTTTCATTTTGATGGATTCATATTTCTGCTACGCCACGGTCAGCTTGTTCTCCTTGGTCTCATCATTTCCCTCGCAAATCTGGGTCAGCTTTTCCCAGATGTCTTTTGCTGTTGGGCAGTTCTTGACTTTGCTAAACATATTTTTGTCTTTGTCCAGTGTCTTGAACAATATATCTTTTGCCACGTTGTCCAGATTAGCCTTTTTCTTTTCTTCATTGGTGTACTCATGTCTGGCTTTCGGAAGAAACTGAGGCTTGCCACTTGTTACGGCAACAACAAGATTAGGCTTCATGATTTTCAACGGTCCTTCTGTGATGACAGATCGATGAATCTCAAAGTGGCATTTCTTCCCTGCTGCATAAAATTGAACAGAGCTTGTGTGACTCCCTGCGCGATCAAGCAGATATCTTCAAGAATTTATCTCAGGGAGCACGCCAAGAAGCTCGCACTATTGATGATGTCCAAACTTTGCGCTTTAATGAATTCCGCAAAAATGTCCTAGCTCAAAATGCTTTCATCTTTACTGGACTAGCGGATGTTCGAAAGGAAGTACAAGAAGTAAATGCAAAAGTAGACATATTAGCCTCGCGCTTGAATGGTGTTCAAAAGAATGTTGAGGAAACCAAAGAAGCTCTTTCTCACCAACTCCTGGAATTTCAAAGTCAGTCACAGGAGAATCAGAATATTCTTAATGCCCAATTGAGCGAACTTGTGAATTATATTAATCGGGGCGGTGCTGACAAAAAGGGGGAAAGTAGAAGCCGAGGAACTCAACCGCCGGATGTTCAAATTAGTGCTAGTGCTGGAAGAACTCCATCTCTTGCACAAAGGATTGAAATGGCGTAGAGACGCATTGTACAGACTGTGTTAGATGCTGATAGCAACCGTGAATCTCTTGAAAGGCAAGCAGCAGCAGAACGAGATAGAGAATGAAGGAGAAGGGAAGCGAGATCGTTGAAAAGAAGAAGATCTTAGGATAGGAAATCTTTGTACAAATCTAATGTACAATTTTGTTGTTTTATGAAAAGTTTGCATTCCAGCAGATCGTGTGCAATTTATTTTTGCATATCTTTTTGTCTCGGCTGCTGAAGTTTTGTCATCACCAAAAAGGGGAAATTGTTAGGATAAAATTTATTAGTTTTGGTGATAACAAAAATAAGACAAGTTGCTATTGGACAATCAGTTGTCGCATCTAACAGGAGAACATTTATCAATCGACAAGTGGCACTTCAGCAGGTAGTATATCCGTTGAAATTTAGTAGTTGGGGTATTCGTTGGAAATCAGCAGATGGTATGCAATCAGTGGTTGATTTGTTTTCGGAGATTTTCAGCAGATACATTCCTTGCGAGCAATCAGCAGGTACATATAAGTGTTAGCGTGTTTTTGGTAAGGATTGGTAAACGACAGCGTATTGATTGGATTAGAAGAATCAGCAGAAGCATTCTTTAGAGAAATCAGCAGGAAGAATTCTTGAAGCCATCAGCAGTTGTGAAGAGAAGCTCAAGAGATAGAGCGACGTCGTACAGGAAGAATTGTCCAGTCGCAAGCTAATGTTCACCAGCAGATGCTATTTGAAGTTAGCGATAGCAAAACGATGTCGTTCGAATAAGTTGGAACGACAGCATTTTGCCTTCGCACTAAGATTCACTCGAAGGATTTTGCGATGGTGACAATCAGCAGAGAGCTTCAACCAGTCTAGGGAATTTGGAGTTGGCGATAGCAAAACGATGTCGTTCGAATAAGTTGGTACGACAGCGTTTTGCCTTCGCGCTAAGATTCAGCAGATGGTTCTTGCAATGGATTCAGCAGAAGCGCAAAGACAGAAGAATTCAGCAGAAGATTAATCCAGTCGAAGGCTACAGTGCTTTGCATATCCAATCGACAAAGAATTCAGCAGAAGCGCAAAGAAGTTAAAGAATGAACCAGCAGCGAAGCAGTTGACAATTTACAAAGAGTTATCGAAGCTGGATGTCAACCGCTGAGCTCAATTCAAATGGCGAAAACGACAAGAAGCCTGCAAAAGAAAAGGACACAAGGACTATTCCCTGTCGGTACTTTACAGAACACATTTGAACGGGAAGAATTTGTGTCCAACGATTTGAATTTGAACAGAGGCTTATATACAAAGGCAGCACCATTGAAGAAGACAAGACTCAGAGAGAAAGCTGAAGTCGTGAGAGTTGTTGTTGCACAGAAAATAAAAAAATCAATAGAAGACAACAACAGAGGGAAAATGAATCTGAAGTGAAGCTGTCAACTATCATTCTAGAGAAAGCTTAATTGCAGTTGACAGTGGAGCTAGAATTAGCTTGTGTAGAGCAATTTCCCTAGTGTGTGAGAAACAGAGAGTTGAGAGCTTCATTGTAAAATCTCACACACAGAGATTCATTCACATTAATTGGTGAATGAATCTCAAAACCTTTCCAACACAGTTACCGTCCAAGCACGATGACGTAAAACTCATGTGTATGTAGTTAGTCACACAATTGCGACTGGTGTGCATTTGTGAAGCCTAGGAGTTCTCGCAGCTGCTGGTTGCGGGATTGAGTATGTATGTGTTGTATAGATCAAAGTCTTCTAGTGGATCCTTCCGAGGTGGAAGAAGGGGAGATGTAGGACATTGAGGTCCGAACTTCCAGAAACAAATCTTGTGTATCGTCTTCTTTAAGCTTTCAGCACCTGCATATTTACTTTAGCATCGCACATTCATTCTCGCATTGCATAAAAGAATTCAGCACTTGCTTATATTTCAGCACTCACGCATACAGTTAGCACACAAGCACAGTAAGTCTCGAACAGATTTATGTGGAACATAAATCTGTTTGAGTTGGTTTTAAAATATTAGGATTCAGTTCTGGTTTTTTCCGCATGATTTTTAAATCATACCAGATCTGTCTCCGGTGCTCTGGTAATTTTAAGTGTTCAAGAACACTGAGCTATTGCAGCTCGTTTATAGCAGCGCGCAAAATTTCGAATGTCTTTTAACAAGCGCGGCTGCTGATCTTTCCTTCGAAAAACAGGGACCCAACACTTCTATTGCCGAGGCATATGGCACACGTGTCATACTCTCTATCTCATCAGTCTCCGGACACATAGACTTAGATAGAGTGACCCTGTGGCACATAGGTAGGTGTCCTCTCTTGGACTCTTCCATAGAGAACCTCTTAAGTATGGTATCGATGTAGGTGGCCTGGGTGAGTCCGAGCATCCGTTTCGATCTATCCCGATAGATCTGTATTCCAAGAATATAGGATACTTCACCCATGTCCTTCATCGAAAATCTACTAGACAACCAGACTTTAGTTGACTGCAGCATTCCTACATCATTGCCAATGAGTAGAATGTCATCAATATAAAGTACAAGGAATGTCACAACGCTTTTAACTACCTTCTTATAAACACATGGCTCCTCGGGATTCTTGATGAAACAAAATTCCTTAATTGTTTCATCGAATCTCAGGTTCCAACTTCGCGATGCTTGTTTGAGACCGTAGATCGATCTCTGAAGCTTGCATACCTTATGCTCGCTTCCAACAGATGTGAAACCCTCAAGCTGCGTCATATAGATCTCTTCCTTAATGTTTCCATTAAGGAACGCAGTTTTTACATCCATTTGCCATATCTCATAGTCGTACCATGCGGCTATGGCAAGTAAGATTCTAATTGACTTGAACATTGCGACTGGCGAGAAGGTTTCATCATAGTCAACACCTTGCCTTTGAGTGTAACCTTTCGCGACCAGTCGTGCCTTGTAGGTCATTACCTTACCATCAGGCCCAAGTTTCCTCTTGTGTACCCATTTGCATCCAATAGGAACAATTCCTTCGGGAGGATTAACAAGAGTCCAAACTTGGTTAGCATGCATTGAGTCAAACTCAGACTGCATTGCTTCAAGCCATAAATTTGAATCAGCATCGGAAATCGTCTCCTTGAAAGTTCTTGGATCAGATCCAACAACTTGATCACCTTGATCATCTTCAAGGAGAAAACCATATCTCTCAGGAGCCCTAGGAACCCTTTCGGATCTCCTAGGTGCGACCATTTCTGGTACTGGCTCTGGAGGTGTGGGAGACTCACTTGGTACTTCAATTGGTTCTCGAACCTCTTCGAGTTCTAATATTCTGCCCTTTCTATCAAGTAGAAATTCCCTTTCCATAAAGGTGGCATTTCTAGAACGAACACTTTTGTTTCACTTGGATAGTAGAAGTAGTATCCAATGGAATTCTTTGGATACCCAATGAAGTAGCATAAGATGTATCTCGTATCCAGCTTATCTCCCACTGTCTGTTTACGTAAGCAAGACATCCCCAATTCCTCATGTATGAGTACTTGGGTGGTTTGCCCATCCTTATCTCATATGGGGTCTTATCCACTGCCTTGGTGTGGACATTGTTCAACAACATTATCGCCGTTTCGAGCGCATAGCCCCAAAACGAGGTAGGAAGTTCAGTGAAGCTCATCATAGATCGAACCATGTCCAACAAGGTCCGATTACGATGCTCCGCTACACCATTGAGCTGTGGTGTGGCCAGAGGGGTCCACTGTGCGAGAATCCCATTCTCTTTCAGATAGTCTTGAAATTCAGCACTCAAGTATTCACCACCTCGATCGGATCGAAGTGCTTTAATACTTTTGTCTAATTGATTTTCTACTTCAGCCTTGAACTCTTTGAACCTTTCAAAGGATTCAGACTTGTGCTTCATGAAGTACAAGTACCCATACCTAGAGTAATCGTCGGTAAAGGTGATGAAGTATGTGTGACCGTATTTAATACCGATACTAAACGGGCCGCACACATCAGTATGGATCAAATCCAATAGGCCTTGAGCACGCTCACCCTTGACCTTGAAGGGTTGCTTAGTCATCTTTCCCTTGAGACAAGACTCACAAGTCGGTAGGGAGTTAATGTCTGACAGATCAAACATGTCACTCCTAACTAATTTGTTCATCCTACTTAGAGAAATATGACCTAGCCTAGCGTGCCAAAGTTGTGCTGGGTTCAAGTTATCATGTTTCCTTTTAATCTTTGTTGTATGTGCTTCGACATCGCGAGTTGGAACGTCTTTTAATTTTAAGGTGTATAAATCGTTTTCGCGTTCCCCAATTCCAATCAAACATTCATTCTTGTAAATATTGCAAATCGAATTAGCAAACATACAAGAATATCCATCTCTATCAAGCATAGGAATAGAAATAATGTTTTTAATCAATTCAGGAACAAATAAAACGTCTCGTAACAAAAACTTAAAATTTGAAGACAGAAATAAATGAACATCTCCTATAGCTATAGCAGCAACCCTTGCTCCATTGCCAAGCCTCAAGTGGGTCTCACCCTCTCTAAGACGTCGACTTCTTGTCATCACCTGAAAATCATTGCAGATATGAGATCCACATCCGGTATCAAGTACCCAAGAAGTTGAATTTAGAGACATATTTATTTAATATAGAACATACCTTTTGCAGTTCGCAACTGCTCGAGGTACTCCTTGCAGTTCCTCCTCCAATGCCCAGCCTTGTGGAAGTGGTGGAAGCTGGAGCTGGAGCGATGAAGATCAGCTGGAAGCGTAGATGACATCAGCAGTGACGTCATCATTCAGCGGAAGCTACAGTGATCAGCAGGAAGATTCAGCAGATGAGAAGAGATGCGCAAGATATAGATTCAGCAGAGAGCTTAAACCAGCAGTTGGTATTTGGAGTTGGCGATTGCAAAACGATGTCGCGTGAATAAGTTGGAACGACAGCGTTTTGCATTCGCAATAAGAATCAGCAGATAATTTAGCGTTGATGACGTCATCGGTGACGTCATCATATTCAGCAGATGGTTTGAGAGACCAGTCGCATGAATCAGCAGGTAGCTTGTATATCCAGACGCAAGAGGAAGCGACGTCGTAGAGGAGATATCCAGTCGCAAGCTACAGTGCAACCAGCAGATGCTATTTGGAGATAGCGATAGCAAAACGATATCGTTATAATAAGTTGATACGACAGCGTTTTGCTCTTGCACTAAAGATTCAGCAGGAAGACTTTGCGTTGATTATTCAGCAGTCGCAAGAACCAGTCGCAAGATACCAGCTGGAAGCATATGTTTAATACCAGCTGGACAATCAGACGCAAGCAACAGCAGCATCCAGTCGAGAGCTTATTTGAATCAGCTGTTGCTATATATACAGTCGCAAGCTATTTGCATCAGACGCAAGAAAAGAAGAAGTAGCGAAGCGTTGCAACCAGTCGCAAGCTGAAGCATCCAGTCGCAAGATTTCCAGTCGCAGTATTTGAAGCTTCAGCAGTAGCGCAAAGTATCCAGTCGAAGAAGATATCAGCAGTAGATGAATTCAGTCGTAGTGATAAACCAGCAGTTGACGATTTACGAGAGTTGGATGTCAACTGCTGAGCGTATCTGGAGCGCTGAAGAGTTTTTGGAAGCTTTCCAACGGGAAGAATTTTACAGAGGCTATATATTAGAGGCGACGCCCATTGAAGAAGAAGACGAGACGATGAGAGTTCGTTCAGTTGGTGCAACTACATACTGTGGGAGAATTTCATTGTTTACACAGTGCACCAACAGAGGGAAAATAATCTGAAGTGAAGCTGTCAACTAATCATTCGAGAGAGAGTTTCATTGCAGTTGACAGTGTAGCTAGAATTAGCTTGTTAGAGCATTTCCCTCGTGTGTGAGAAAAACAGAGAGTTGAGCGTTCATTGTATCAATCTCACACACCCGGATTCATTCACAACTGTTTGTGAATGAATCTTGAAATATGTTAACAGATCCGTCCAAGCATGATGACGTAAAACTCTTGTGTATGTAGTCAGTCACACAGCTGCGGCTGTTTTTTCATTTGAGGAGTCTAGGAGTTCTCACAGCTGCTGGTTGTGGGATTGGGTCTGTACATGAGTTGTAAGATCAAATCTTCTAGTGGAGCCTTTCGAGGTGGAAGAAGGGGAGATGTAGGATGTTGATATCCGAACTTCCAGAAACAAATATGCTGTGTACTGTATCGTGTTCTTTATTCATTCAGCAAGCATTTACTTTAGCATGGCACGTTTACAGTTCAGCACACATCGCATAACAGCACGCATTTAATTCAGCACTTAGCACTCTAGCATCGCATTGCATACAGCAGCACACAAGCACACAAGTCTTGAACAGATTTATGTTGTACATAAATCTGTTTGAGTTGTTTTAAAATATAGGATTCAGTTCTGGTATTTTCCGCATGATTTTTAAATCATACCAGATCTGTCTCCGGTGCTCTTCTCGTGTTCTATTTTATATGTTCAAGAACAACGAGCTATTGCAGCTCCAGAGTATCAGCAACGCAAAACTTTAAAGTCTTTTTAACAAAGCGCGGCTGCTGATCTTTTTGATCCTATCTTCCGGGACCATCAAGTGGTATCAGAGCAGGTTGTTCTTGAACGAGCACTGATTTTAAAACACATGTGCTATGCTTTTAATGTTTTTAATCTGTTTTGAGAAGCTCATTTTATGAAGGCCAGATCTGTTTTATATAGAACCGGTTTTTCGCTTGATGAACTGTCGGGATGCGCGAGTCTCGGGCAGATGCCAAGCTTCTATTTTCGTTGTGCTGTAAGATCACTTGGAGCGAGGCTCAGTGACAAGCACATGGGGCGAGATAGAAGAAGGAAAAACCTGAGCTTTTATCTGTACTGGTTCTTTTTACATTTGAGCAACTCAGTAGCACTTGTTCTTTTGAAATATTTTATGCTCTGATGAGTTTTAAAATTGTTCTGTTTTGCGGATTTCCAGCTGATGCAAAATTTTTGCTTTTAAAATGATTTGAGCTCATGTTATAAAAGACAGGGAGAGTGGCGTCACTGTCTTTGTTAATTTGAGTAATGCATCAGCTCCTGTTTTTGAAAATCATATACTGTTGCATATGGTGCTTCCCAAAGCCGTTTTGTTCTTCAAAGATAAAACTCCTGCTGTTACGTTGTTTTTGTTGTAACAGTGTAGGGAGAGTTTTTGTTTTAAATAGAGGGAAGACCAGCAGTTCACTCTCTTTTTGATTCCCACAAAAAGGGAGAGAATTGTTAGAACATGCATCGTTGATTTGAGGTTTTGTGTAAATCAAAAAGGGAGAGATTGATGGATCTGTTTTAACAGATCCTGATTAAGTTTTGAATTACACAAAACCTGTTATTGTGTTCTAACAATTCATCTTAAGTGTACAGGTTTTAGGAACAAAGAAGACGATCAGCAGCAGCTATATATGT
>KV002767.1:123568-147112 GCA_001598015.1 Dorcoceras hygrometricum
ACCTACAGAGCCAATACCAGAAATGGTCGCACCTAGGATATCCGAAAGGGTTCCTAGGGCTCCTGAGAGATATGGTTTTCTCCTTGAAGATGATCAAGGTGATCAAGTTGTTGGATCTGATCCAAGAACTTTCAAGGAGGCAATTTCCGATGCAGATTCTAATTTGTGGCTTGAAGCAATGCAGTGCGAGTTAGACTCGATGCATGCTAACCAAGTTTGGACTCTTGTTAATCCTCCTCCGGAAGGAATTGTTCCTATTGGGTGCAAATGGGTATACAATAGGAAACTTGGGCCTGATGGTAAGTTAATGACCTACAAGGCACGACTGGTCGCGAAAGGTTACACTCAAAGGCAAGGTGTTGACTATGATGAAACCTTCTCGCCATTCGCGATGTTCAAGTCAATTAGAATCTTATTAGCCATAGTCGCATGGTACGACTATGAGATATGACAAATGGATGTGAAAACTGCGTTCCTTAATGGAAACATTAAGGAAGAGATCTATATGACGCAGCCTGAGGGTTTCACATCTGTGGGAAGTGAGCATAAGGTATGAAAACTTCAGAGATCGATCTACGGTCTCAAACAAGCATCGAGAAGTTGGAACCTGAGATTCGATGAAACAATTAAGGAATTTGGTTTCATCAAGAATCCCGAGGAGCCATGTGTTTATAAAAAGGTAGTTAAAAGCGCTGTGACATTCCTCGTACTTTATGTTGATGACATTCTACTCATTGGGAATGATGTAGGAATGCTGCAATCAACTAAAGTCTGGTTGTCTAGTAGATTTTAGATGAAGGACATGGGTGAAGCATCCTATATTCTTGGAATACAGATCTATCGGGATAGATCTAAACGGATGCTCGGACTCACCCAAGCCACCTACATCGATACCATACTTAAGAGGTTCTCTATGGAAGAGTCCAAGAGAGGACACCTACCTATGTGCCACGAGGTCACTCTATCTAAGTCTATGTGTCCGAAGACTGATGAGGAGATAGAGAGTATGACACGAGTGCCATATGCCTCGGCAATAGGTAGCATTATGTATGGCATGATCTCGACTAGACCGGATGTCGCATATGCTCTGAGTGTCACGAGCCGCTACCAGGCCAACCCCGGCCAATTGCATTGGAAGGTTGTGAAGGATATTCTTAAGTACTTACGAAGGACTAAGAATATGTTCATGGTCTATGGGGGTGGTGAACTGAAACTGGAAGGCTACACTGATTCTAGCTTCCAGTGTGACGTGGATGATTCGAAGTCAACCTCTGGATTTGTATTCATGCTCAATGGTGGTGCTGTCTCTTTGAAGAGTTCCAAGCAAGACACCATTGCGGATTCAACCACTGAGGCTGAGTACATCGCAGCATCAGATGCTGCTAAGGAGGCGGTTTGGATAAGGAATTTCGTCCAAGAGTTGGGCGTCATTCCTAATGGAGTTGGTCCAGTCCCGGTGTACTGCGACAACACGGGTGCCGTTGCACAAGCAAAGGAGCCTAAGTCTCACCAAAGATCCAAACATATACTGAGGAAAAACCACATAATCCGGGATATTTTGGCTAGAGGTGACATAGCAGTTGAGAGAGTCGCCTCTGCGGATAACATTGCTGATACACTTACGAAGCCCTTGCCAGGACCGTTGTTTGAAAAACATCGCGAAACAATGGGACTGCGTCTGATGAGTAGTTGGCTTTAGGGCAAGTGGGAGATTGTTAGAGTAGATGCCCAACTAGCCAACTTGTGGCGTGTGGGTTTATAGACTCTTGTATATGACAGTCTTTATATATGATATTCGAATTTGTTTATGGCATTCTTTATCTTCATTATGTTTATATAATGTTAACAATTGTGTTGGATAAAGACCTAGAATGCACCATAGTGTATGTTAGATGTGATAGTGGGTATGACGGCTATCATGAAACACATCTAATAGTCACTGTGTATTCTGAATTATTTCCTAGTCGATTGGGCCGTCAAATGAGGATAAGGCCGCCCGAGCTTGAGACTAGTATCTGCGATGCGAAGTACCATGTTTCATTGGTAGGGAACATTGTGATGTTCTGAGCATGCAGATAGATAGTGACCTGGTGATCTATCGAACTACCCTCGTTCGGACTTTCCAAGTGGTTACCATTTGTCGAGTGGATAAGTCCGAGGTCTTGGTTGTACTGATTAGTCCTCACAACTCGAAAGGTCATTGAGACTCTACATGATAGGCGTCTCACTTTGACCCGTTTGCCGACTCACTTGAGGTCATTAGGCGGCGGGGTTGGGTGAGACCCAGATGCATGTAGGAGTCGATGCCTCGTTGTCGAGGATTCACCGCTCGCTTACATGCGTGGATATCCTATGCTATCTGAGGGGATAATAGTGTATAAATCTCTGGTCAGAGTACTAGAAGTGTTTTAGGTAAATGGGTTTACCTAGTTACACTCGCGATGTCACTATTTGGTCTCCAAGATGTATGCATAGTTATCGGATCTCTAGCGACTCTCGATTTACCAATGGTCGTTGATCTGATCGGGATATTTGGATTGAAAGGACCGTACTGTACGCTAACCACGACTAGCTGGTTCTTGCAGGAACTATCAGTGATACCTAGGGGATCATGGGGCGATGTTGCTAGGCGCTTTACCATGATCCGATGGGCAAGTCCGATATTGCGATATCGGAGCCACAATGGTTGTGGGCTCACGGCTAGCTGTATCCCTGAACCATTGAGGGTCACACAATTACTGGATTCAAGATTCCCGCATGGAAACTCTATTCCGTTTTGGAAACTGAGTCGATCGGTCCGATCTGATCGACGATCGGAGTTATGATGAAACCGTGGTGATTTAAATGAACCGAATGTTCATATAGGACTTGGGCCTGACCCAAGTCCAATGGGCCGGTTCAAGCCCATCTACCAACTTAATTAATAAAGATGGTTAGGTCTTAATCACATAACAACTTCCACATTACAAACCCTAGCCTCCACCAAAACTCTCGGCCGCCCCCTCTCCTCCAAAGCCCCACGCCGCCGCCGGCCGCCGCCCAAGCGCCGCCGCCGCACGTTGATCGGACTTGTTCCGATCACCATTTCGAGGAGTTTCCGTCCGTGTTGATCTCGTCAGGCCTTCTAGTTCAGGCTGACGAAGGAACCTTGCTTCCGGTCGTGGACTTGATTGGACGAATCTACCGCCGCCTACCGTGAAGAGCCAGTCTCCCTGTGATTCTGGTTGGAGCCAGGCGCCTGTCGCCAGCAAGGTAACACCCCGAGAAACGCCCTATGAATGGTTTATAGGGCTGCCTTTATTGTATTGAACGTTTCCCGGCGCTATTTGTTAAACTTCCGCTGCGCCGCCGGGAGACGGGATCCGGATCCGCCACCGCTATCCCAACAGAGATCTTGAGAGAAGCACACTGTAGTAGACTGAGTGTCCATCCTGGTGCAAGGAAGATGTATCATGCCTTGAAGCCGCACTTCTGGTGGGCAGGTTTGAAGAGCGATGTTGCTGGTTTTGTCGCTCGATATCTAAATTGTCAGCATGTTAAGGCAGAAAGGATGAGACCTGGTGGTTTATTGCAGAGTTTAGAGGTGCCCCAATGGAATTGGGAGCACTTAGCTATGGATTTTGTAACGCATTTGCCTCGTTCAAGAAGAGATTGTGATGCTATTTGCGTTGTTGTAGATGGACTTTCGAAGTCTTCTCACTTCATTCCCTATAATATGATGTATTCTTTGAAGAAAATGGTGAAACTGTACATAGATTTCGTGATGCGATTGCATGGAGTGTCTGTGTCCATTGTTTCAGATCGGGATCCGAGGTTTACTTCCAGATTTTGGAAGAGTTTGCAAACAGCTTTTGGGAACCAGATTGGCTATGAGTACTGCCTACCATCCCCAAACCGATGGCCAATCTGAGAGGACTATCCAGACCTTGGAGGATATGTTGAGAGCTGTTGTAATGGATTTATGTGGTAGCTGACAAGATTCGTCGACTTTGGTTGAGTTTTCTTATAATAAAAGCTACCAGGTGACAATTGGAATGGCACCATTTGAGGCCTTGTATGGTAGGAAGTACAGATCGCCAATCTGTTGGGAAGAAGTGGGGGAGAAGCAGCTGTCTTCTCCAGAATTTGTGCAGAAGATGAGAGATCAAGTAGATCTGATTCGACAACGTATGAAAGCTGCAAAGATCGCCAAGATAGCTATGCGAATCGCAGGTGTAGGCCTTTGGAATTTCAGGTTGGAGATCTGGTTTTCTTGAAAGATTCTCCTTTCAGAAGTGTGATGAGATTTGGTCTCAAGGAAAAGTTAGCTCCTCGTTATGTTGGACCTTATGAGATTTTGGAGAGGATCGGTCCTTTGGCTTATCGCTTGTTACTGCCGCCAGATCTGTCCTCATTGCATGATGTGTTTCATGTGTCTATGTTGAGGAAGTATGAGCCAGATCCTTCTCATGTGTTGCGAACTGACGAGGTGGAGCTGGATCGAACTTTGAGCTATGTCGAATATCCCTTGCAGATTTTAGACAGGAAGGAGAAACAACTCAGGAACAAGACCATTCCCTTGGTGATGGTCCAGTGGAGCAAACATGATAGAGAAGAAGCTACGTGGGAGTTAGAAGAGAAAATTCAACGTGAATGGCCTCATCTGTTTGAGTAGATCTTGAATTAACTCCAGTAGCTAATTCGCTTGTTGTTGTGTTGCTCAGTTATCTTGAACTCTTGGTTAGTAGCCTATTGTTGCGTGTTAGAGGTTACTGGTTGTTTTGTGCATATCGTGTTTCCCAGTATTGGTTGTTTTCTTGAGTTTTGTGTAGTTCTGCAGTTGTTCTTTGATTTCGAGGACGGAATCTTATTTTCAGTGGGGGAGAGATGTGAGACCCGAGAGATTATTGGATTAATTGAGTTAACTAATCGGGTTTTGGATAGACCAGATTTGGAGTGAACAGATCTGAGATGGATCAGCTTTGAGCTAGTATGCTGGGTGAGCGTATCGGGTTTCTATGTATATTCGTGTTTAGAACAGCTTTGGACAGTTGTAGAGTTCTGCGGGATAGTAGTTAGATTTGGAGAGTTGAGAAGTGCTGGTTGCTAACTTCAGCTTTGGCGTTGGTTGATTGTAATCGAGGCTATTGGTGAAATCTGGTTGTCGCAAAGTATCTTGAGTTCGCTAATTGATATCCTGCGCGGGTAGCGAATCGACGTCGTTTAGGAGAAATCAGATTTGAGATGCGTAAGTTGTTAACACTGTGTGAACCGGCCTGGTTAGAGAGTTTGGTGTAGGTCGGTTTTGGGTTTTCTAGACCAGAAGGCAGTGCGATGTAGTTTTGGGAATCAGTGAATGCTGGTCAGTGTTGGTGTCAGACTGGTCTTTTCTGAGTGTGTTGTTTAGGAGCGATGCGACGCCGTTTAGAGAGACACGTGTGTGATTAGTTGGATTGTGGTCCGACGTCGTTTGGTAGTAGCGCGCTGGTGTAGCTTATGGTCTAGATCTGGAGTGGTATTCTGATCTGAGTGGGTATAAGCTTTGAGCCAGTATTGTCGGTGGTTACTGTTCATCAGATTTGGGAAAATTTAAGTTGTCTTTATAAAGGACTTTGACTGTGGTCTCTTAATTATTTTCCTGACACTTAGAAATATTTCTCGTAACCTTACTCTGTCGTGATACCCTACCTACTGTTCACCACATCTTATCTTCTCCGGTTGTCGGCGGTAGAAGACTCAGATTGGAGCAAGAGTGGTAGCGTTGGATTCCTCTTGCCAAGGCGTTTCTTCTTATACCTCTTTCGAAGGCTTGAGTTAAGCTGGAAGAAGATCGCGAAAGAATCTACCTTGTGTAGTCTGTTAGCATTTCGGCAGTTTTGCTTTTCTTTTCAGGTAGTTCTTTCGAGTAAGAGCTAGATCCTCCCTTATGCTTCGTTTAGAATTGTCTGTTGTGCTAGAAGGGTAGGATAGAGCTGGTGGAGCTCGTAGCTCCCAGTTCATAGTTCTGTACTACAGTCCCGGAGTTTTGTCGTTGTTGTTGGCTTAGAAGGTTTCAGATTTGAGTTGCTCGGGACTTTTTTGTGGTAATTGTAGCTCAGAAAGCTAAGGTACGGATTTGAGCGTGTATTACAGCTTTGAGATAGGCATGGATATATGTGTATGTTTGCTGGTATGTTGTACAGTGTATGCTTTTGTGTTGATTGTTGCAAGCTATTGCATTTGCATACACGCATTTCACTTTTGAGCTCAGATCTTGTTAGCCGTTCTTTGCTATGCTAATCTATGAGTACCAGGGTGCTTGTATTGAGGACGAGCGGCAATACCGTGTTCCTCATCTCCCTGTTGGGTTCTTGTTAGCCACTATGAGCCGAGTGGATAGCTACCACATCTCATGAGTTGGGAAACAGCAGGTTGAGTGATCTGTTATGCATCTGTACCGTGTGTTGGGACGAGTGGATAGCTACCATGCTCTCACACTCATCGTGGCCACTATCTTCCATTCGACGGTATCGGTTGTTGAGCTGTCCTTGAGTTCATTGGCTCCCTGCTTTGGTTGTAGCCCGCGGCTGTGGTTTTCTGCTGTTCTCATGCATGGCATGTACATTTATATCTGTTGCTATCTACATGTTGTTTATGTTGCTCTCCGTACTGGGGTTTGACCCTATGTCCGTCCGGGGCTGGTTGTTTTGCATGTTTATGTGTTGTTTAGGTTACCATGGTTTCTCAGCTGGTCTTGTAGATGATTCAGCTGGAGGTGACCCGGGAGGTGGATAGAGTGTCCCAGTTATGTATATTAATTATATTAGGCAGTAGAGCAGCCTCCGGGAAATAGCCCGGAAGGATGTAATTTTTTATTGCTAATTGGGGATGTACCCTGTTAGGAAGTCACTCTATGCTTGTATTTGTCATTGTATCTACTGTGTTTGTTTTCAGTCATTGTAAAACCAATATTTTGAATATTGTTGTATTTTAAAGCATGATTTTCTAAGTCAGGCCAAAGAGAAAAATTTTAACCACTATTTTAAATGCTTCCGCAATTGTATTCTGCGTGGTTAACTCTGTGTTGTGCACCGGGCCTGACAGTTACAATGGACAATCTTATCCTTACCCACAGTTTCAAATTTTTCGTTATCATCAAATGTGATCTTTGGTCCGGTAGTCTGTTTGAAGCGTGTTTGTCATGCCTCGTGCACAACATGAGTTAAACCAAGTAGCTTGAAATTTTTGTTTTGGCCTGACGATTAAAACATATAATTTAAAATACAACAATACTTAAAGTATCCCAATTTAACAACACAATTCAGTACAACAGTACAGCATTAAAACACATATCAAGTACCAAACAACACTACTACAAAGCACAGGACAACCCCCGGCTATCAGTACTGATACATAATATGATATACGCTAACTGGGACACTCTAACCACCTTCTGGGGTACCTCCAGCTGGGTCTACTCCACGACCAGCAGAGAAACCATGGTAACGTGAAAACACATACAGAAAAACAAATACCAAGCCCCAGAGGGACATGGGGTTAAACCCCAGTACGGAGAGCAACTGAAAACAGCAGTTAAATGGCAACAGATAAAATGCAAATGATATGCATGAGAGCAAGGCTACAACCGAAACGCAAGGAACCAAAGGATCTCAAGGAACTGCTCAACAGCAACAAAGGATCAACTGAACAACATTACGTCAGTGGCCACAGGGTGTGTGAGTATATGGGAGCTACCCACTCGTCTCAACACACGGTACCAGATGCACAACATGACTCAACCCGCTGTTGCCCAACTCATGAGATGTGGGAGCTACCCACTCCGCTCATAGTGGCTAACAGATCCCAGCAGGGAAATGAGGTACGGGAGTTACCCGCTCAGCCTCAACAGCATCCTGGTACGCACGGAGAACAACAACAACAAGGCAAGCTCAACAGGATCTGAATGCACATGAACAATGCGTATGCAATGAACAGCTTGCAATTATCAACACAATACAAGCAAGCAGATAACAACACAGAAGCATAAACAACAACACATAATATCCATGCCTAATTCAACACTGTAAACAAGCTCACATCCGTACCTCAAGTCTTTGTGCAACAATTACTACAATGAGGTTCCGAGCAACACAGATCCACCACCTACTAAGCCAAACACAAGCAACTACTCAAGGACCGAAGCACACAAAAGCAACAGCTGGGAGCTACGAACTTGACCAGCGCTATTCTACCCCTCTAACTCAACAGAGAGCTCTAAACAACACAAGGTAGAATCTGAACACTTACCCCAACAAGCTAGGAGCGAAACGCTAATAGACTCCACAAGGGAGATGTCTTCGCACACCTCACCAGCTTCAAGCAAACGTCCGAAAGCAATATCCAAACAAAGAGTCTTAGCAGGAGGAGTCCAACGCTACCACTCTTAATTCAATCGAAGCTGTCTACCGTCGTCAATCGGAGAAGATAAGGTTCGGTGAACAGTAGATAGGGTATCGCAACAGAGTTTGCTATCGGGAAATATTCTAAGTGTCGGGAACAATAATAGAGAACTAAGGCTAAGCTCCCTATTTAAATCTCACTGCTGAAAGAAACTAGGAACAGGTCCACCGAAAACTTAAGCTATCATAGCTGATATACCCGCTCGCACCCAGATCTCACAACAGATCTCAATCCACGCTAAAACAGCGATACCTTAAACCAAACGACGTCGCAGAGAGTTACTGTCGCAACTGGGCACGTCACCTCTACTCACTGCTGAACAACTAACCAACATCTGATAGCAACGCAACATCAGATCTCTCACACAACTGAAGACCAACGCTGCTCACTACTGAGTCTCCTTCGCTAATCCAAAACGCTGTCATTCCAACTAATCCAAACAACGACGTACCAACACCCGCTACTGAAAACACGCTAGGAGACATCTGAATGCCCTCGATATCAGCTTTATCCTCAAAATTGAAAACCAACAATCCAGCGACAACTGCTTACGGCACCACTGCTGAACGCTAGCACTCAGCGATTACCCACGCTAACTTCTGAACAGCTCTCAAGCCAGAACTCTAACTCTCTATACTTGTTCCAACGATCGAAACAAAACCCGATAGCTTCTTCAAGCACATCGACGCAAAGCTGATCCAAATAAAACCCGATTAATTAACTCAATTAATCTCATCAGATTTTCTGGTTTCACAGTGTTAGTAGCTTGGAGTCTCCTATCATATATATTAAGCATTCACTCTCCAAATACCATGTATATCCTTACAATAGCTCTCCTCTGCTGACATGCAATCAGAAAATAAAAACATTTTCAATTTTACTTGGTTCCAGATGGAATTAACCCTCAGAACCCACACTTGAATCACTTTAAATGTTCTTCCACTATGTGTGTCCAGAAAGTTTATGCATAACCGATGTGCGATCCATTGAGCTCACATCTTGTATTCTGTTCATATTGATCATTTATCTTCTGAACCTTTTTTTTGGCGTTTTCTATCCTTCTTAGAGTTATGCCTTTGCCGGTTCAGATCAGATGACAATGATTGAATTTTTCTCCAATCTTATCCATCCTATTCTTTAGCCAGCTAGGCTTAGAACTCTCAGGCCTTGTTTCCCTTTCTGATTCAGTTGAGTTCTGTTTTGATCATCATACCTGACGGGCTCAAGATTGACATGTGTCATACATGCTTTGACAAAACGCATTGTTTTGAATTTGTCTTTAGCCAGACCTGACTGAGCACAGGTCTCACGAGCTGCTATCTACACTACTGAAACCTAGGCAAATTTTATCATTAAGTGGCTTTCGAGTTTCATACAGATTAGTAAGTGAAACATATGACTTAGTCCGGGAGCTTACAGATTGATTCAATATTTGATTTTCAGTAAGGATCTTCTCAAAATTAGTTCGCAATATTTCATTCTCTGTCATCAGCTTTCTCAACTGTGTCGTTAGACTGTCTGATTCCTCAATCCTTGAATAGCTTGATTCATCTGATCTATCTATCATACTTCTATTTTTAGCTTTGATGTCCTCAAATGTCTGTGATAACTTTTTATACATATGGACCATCTCGTTTAGTGCTGAGAAGTAAATTCAGTACTTGAAAAATCAAATACCTCTTCATTGTCACCTTCCATCGGACAAGGTAGTTCCTCTTTCTCACTCTCACTTGATGATCTTTTGGAAGTACTCTAGTCTGAATTAGAATCAACCCACTTGATTTTTCTCTCTTCTACCACAAGCACTATCTGATCAAGGCGTTTTTTGAATGACTTCTTGTCACTCTTACCACGCCTTCATTCTGATGACTTCTTGTCATCCTTATTTGGCTTGATATAATCAGCTGTGAAATTACCAGGCCCACCAAAGTTAAAAAAATTAAGATCAGTAGTGGTCTGTTCATTTTTATGTGCTTTATTTGAAAAGGAGGAAGAAATGAATTCTTCTCATAAATTTCCCAAACTTCTTAACAAAGAGGGACATGGCGTCATTGCTGAGTCCGCAAAGGTGAATGAAAAGGTTGCTATGGAATTGCTCATATTACAAATCCCGTGCCAATGGAAGATCTACGAATACCGAGTTGTTTTTTGCAAGAATACGGTAGCTCTTTGAAGGAAAAATTCCCTTGTCAGTGTACGAGCAGGCGACTAGTTGAAAGATGCCCATAATCATATGCTATAGAAATTGAATTGCCAATATGTATATCAAGATCAATAGTAAAGGCAAGATTATGTTCTACTCTTGTCTCAGATATCACCTCTCTACGTGGGAGAGGGGAATGAGGAGGTAGCATCGAAGGGACTCGAGCTTTCTCGTTCTTTTTCTTTTTGCTTTCGGATAACTCTGTCTCAGCACTAATATTTAACTTGGGTGCCCGCCTATCTGGCTAATTCGTCTAGATCTTATCAACATGGTTGCCCAGGTATTGATTGAGCATCAATGGTTTTGCTTGTTTGTGTCACTAACCTACTAGTATCTTCTTGAATTTTTCCCGCATGCGATGTTGTTGGCCATTCATCGGCTACTTGTCATAAAAATCCAACTAAGCAGTAAGATAAACCGAAAGGTGATGATAGAGATGGAAACTCAAAGCGTAGCAACGCTAAGAAGCCTATGGTCTATCGTGAAAAAAATCTTCCTCAAGTGCCTTAGTTGGTTGAGAGTTGACGATTCTCCTTCCGAGCTGTTCTCCAGCTCGAACTCACATGTATTTAGATCAGCAAACAGATCATGTAGATTTTGTTAATATCTTTGAACTCTCTCTGAAACGACCAACTTTTTCAATTGAAAGTATAATAAATTGAAGGTTCAAATTGAATGATACTAAAAGTATTACTTGGTCCAAAAACAATTAACCAAATACTTCTGGACTAAATTACGAAATTAATCATACTTTGAATTGGAAAACAGCTCAGAGTTTATAACTGTAGAGTCTGGTTCAGCCTGATCTACTGTCATCACATAAGCTCTACCGGCGATGAGTTGTTTCGAATGTTGACAAAACCTTGAGATGTGGCCAGGATTACCACATTTGTAATACACTTTTTGGCCATCTCGACTTTGCCCAGTGTGATCCCTTTGGCAAATGGGACAAACTGGTCTACTATCAATCAGAGGAACTATTTTGGTCGGTTGGGGACATTCCTTAGCAAAGTGACCTGGAGCGCCGCTTCTATAGCACACACCGTGTCAGCTCTACACTGACCCGCATGCTTCTTGTGACATTTTGGACAAGACGATTTGTTGCTTCTCTTAGGAACTGAGTTGAGTGATTGAGGTTGTTGCCTTTGGGGTTTCTGTTGATTGGTCTTTGGTCACTTGGACGACCTCTGATCTCTCAGTTGAAAAGCCTGCAATTTCTGTCGATGTCTAAACCTCTCTTGAGGATCCTTATGACTAGATCACCGACCTGAAGGTTGACCACCCTCTTGACTCTAATGCCATACCAACTACTCTAATGGTGGGGCCAATCCTGCTAAATCGCGTGCACTTCTATCTGAGCTGACACCTTCCGAGGTGATGTCCCCTATCCCTATACCACTACCTCTTCTTGACATATCTGAATTATAGCCCAAATCGACCATAAGACTATCATGAAAAAATACTGTATACTAAAACATGAACATGAACATAAAACTCAAAGGTTAACAGAAGCGGCTGGAGAAAACTGTCTTAGACTGAAAGAATTGTTTATCTCAAGGACCATGCTCTGATATCAATTGAAACGACCAACTTTTTCAGTTGAAACTATAATAAATTGAAGGTTCAAACTGAATGATACTCAAAATTGGTACTTGGTCCAAAAATAATTAACCAAATACTTCTGGGCTACATTACGAAATTAATGAAATTTCATACTTTGAATTGGAAAACAGCTCAGAGTTTAGAACTGTGCAGAAATTCAAACAAACAAACATTTACGAACAAACTGTATCTGTCATTCAGATTACATTGAATAGATGACGAAGTAATATGAAATATTCAAAAGTTGTATCTTAACTTCTATACAACAAAAAAGACTGTAAACTGGAACATCACGGAAACGAATGTCCATGATAAACACCCTTGATCTGATCCAGCTTCGCTTAATCTCATCATCTGCACTCAAGAAAACTAGTGATCCTAGACGCTCAGCAAACAAATCTGGATATAACGAAGGCAGGCAATACATGCATAACAAAATCTTTTACTATGACTGAAAGCTCGTAAATTGAAAGAGCTTGAAATCTGAACAAATCATAAGTTGAATACTGAATACTGTAATCTAGTAAACTGAAAACTGCGAAAGCATAAGCTGCACATGCTTGAAAAATTTAAAAATCTTTACTGTAATAAAACATTTACTTATATTAAAGGAAGTAACAGAAACTTTTTTTAAGCTGGGTTGTAAACAACCCTATGCTCTGTTATTATTTTCTACTGAATTATGGCGCAGATACTTGTACACAAGCAGGCATAAACCAAACCGGATTTAAAATAGGCTGAACCGTGCTTGTTACTATTCGATCGACCAACTCCTGTGAACCGGGTTCCTGCTCTGATCTGAAAATTCAGCTTGGAAGAAAGCTGAATTGCTGAACTGAAACTGAAGAAGGATACTGAAAATTAAACCTTCAAACATTTAGATCTATCATTGTGGATTTATGGATTTCCTGGGCGTTACACTCTTATCCCATGGTTTACATCCTACTCTCTGGGTTGAGCTCTCATCAACTCAGGGCTACCTCCCTTTGGTATACTAATTTTCCCTAGAGCTGCTAACTCAATCACAATAATGCTTAACCGCTCATCAAATTTAGCCATGGTCTCTTCATGTTTCATCTTCACATGATCAAACTTCTCGATAGCCACAACAAGCTTATTTTCTCATTGACTTCACATAGCTGAGCTAACTTCTCATATCTCATCTTGATTTACTGAACATATTCTTTTACATCATCTTTAGAAGATGTCCTTTTCTACACTGTTAATATTTCTTTTCTCTTATCCTCAGTTTTCCACTCATATATGGGCTTTTAAACCATATGTCGAGATATGTGGTGCCCCATTTGAGATAGCTATGGTTGTATTCATCTTCAGGATCTTCATTGGGCCATCAGTGATGACGAGCCACATGTCATCATCTTGAGCTGTCAACTGTGCCTGCATAAACATTTTTCAATCATCATAGTCTTCCTTAGAGAACATAATGATCTAGTTGAAAGATGTCATCAATGATATGAATGAATTTTAAAAGAATTTTTTGAAGACTGAGCTTTCCTACTCTAATATTGAAAAGAAACATTACAGAGTTTAGAGGGGGTGATAAACTCTAATCAAAATATTGTGGGTCAAAAATGAATTTTTGCAAATCAGCGAGTTAATAGCTGATAACAGCAAGTCTAATCTATTCTCCCAGTGGAGTCACCATTTTAGGACCGAGCGCTTGCCGCTCTGCCAAAAGCTATAGCTGACGGTAACGGTGCAACTCTAATTCTTTAAACTTATAGAAGTCCAAGCGCCACGTTTAATCGCTCTACCTAGAAAAGACAATTATTGCACTTTAACAATCTCTCCCCCAACAATTGTACTCCTTGAAATCAATGAGAATCGAACCCGTGAGCTTGGATCTGATACCAATTATAGGACCACACGTTTACTAGGACAAAATAATAATTGTTAGACAAGGTGCAAATTTATTTCCTTATACATATGACAACATCGAGTGTACATGTTATGTGCATTATGGTTATATTTTTAGGCCCATGAGTTTGGGGAGGTGCGTGTCTAACTGACAGTGTTGTCTCATATCTTTTGAGATCAGTCTTACTCTTTCCATCCCCAGCAGAGCTAGTATTACCTGTTAAGATTTGACATCACACTTTTATAGCCTATCTGGCCAACCAAATCAAGCGACAGCTTGACGTACGAGAACTTCACACGAGGTCACCTGTTGGATCTGTCTTTACAAATAAGAATACGAATTTTAATTAACACAAAATCTGATATTATTTTACTAACGTTTTATATTAAGTGCGCGTAAAACCAGATCAGAAGCAAGCTGGTTCAAGCAGTCACGAGCCAAAACAAATAACTGAACAGAACGAAGCGTCACGAAGTAGAAGAATACTATAGTGATTGAATGTGAGCTGATAGCAGATTGAACCAAAAGTAGATTAAGAAGATGTCTAAACTGGAACAGCGAGGGGACGCCTGAGCTGGTACATTAGAAGACATCTAAACTGGAACAGTGAGTGGACGCCCGAGCGGGTCCAGCAGAGGACACCCAAGATGGTTCACCAGCTTGGAGTAAGAACAGGTTCAGATAAGCGTTGAAGTGCAGAATAACATAGAAAAGAGCTGAGTTACAAAGTGCATAATAGTATATGCTGTAGCAGAGTGGTTCTGTGAAGAAGACGATGAACAGTGTTCAAGCGCAGTATGTATAGCAGAACAGTGTAGTGAAGAGCAGACCAGATTAGAGCAGTTGTGAACAAGAGCAGAATAGAAAGAAGCGACCAGCTCAGAGTATCGAACAGACCAGCTCAGAGCAAAGCAGTTTTAACACAAATGTTGAGGAAGTTCAAACTGATTTGCTTCGACATGTCATTATCAGGTACGAGATTCTCAGGCCCAAAGTCAGCAATGGCTGCTGCAACATTTATTGAAAAGATCTCAAAGTCAACAAAGACTGTAAATGCATTTAATGATAAAGGACACAAGGTACAACAATGTGAGATCTGAATCTCTAATTATTTATTTGGAAAGTTAATCGGGCGTTGGATTAGACTTGAAGAAGAGCTAGTTGGTTTGTGCGTGAAATAGCTCTGATCTGGTTCGTAAAACGGTCAAATCTGGTTGGTTGAGCGCTCAAGAATCATGTCGCGAGTTATTCTGGGAGCGCAAAGTTGAATATTTTGAGTTATAGTGTAGCGAAGTCGTTCTGGGAGAAACCAGATTTGAGGGTGAAATCTGGTAGTACTGAGTAAACCGACGCGGTTCGTGAGTATCGGTGATTGTTGTACGATGTCGTTTAAAAGAACCAGCTGAGATGTGAGATCTGGATGTGTGAGTGCTGGTTGGTTACAGGAGATGGATTGTGGTGCGACGCCGTTTTGAGAACCAAATCTAGGTGCTAGCTGGCGCTTTGAGCGTACTCATGTGTGACGTCGTTTGGTAGTAGCGTGCTGGTAAGGCGTATAGTACAGATCTGGAGTAGTACTCAGATATGAGTTGGTACCAGCTGTGAGCCCTATGTTGTCGGTGGCTACTGTTCACCAAATTTGGGGAGATTTAAGTTGTATATATATAGAGGACTTTGACTGTGTTTATGTCAGTAGTTCCCACACTTAGAAAATATATCTTCTCCCGATAGCGTACCCTCTACTATAGCGACACCCTTACTGTTCACTGTAGCATATTTCTTCCGATTGTCGGCGGTAGACAACCGATGGGAGAAAGGCTAGTGGCGTGAAATCTTTGGAAAGCCCGAGGAGTTGTTGTTCGTATACTGGCAGATTGGTCTTCTGTTCAGGTAGTGCTTTGAGTAAGTACTAGATTCTACCTTGCGCTTTGTTTAGAGCTAGTTATCGTGTTTGAAAGGTAGGATAGAGCTGGGTTGAGCTGGTGGCTCCCAGTTCGCGTTTCTGTACATAATGTCCCTGAGATGGTTGTTGTTGTTTGGCCAAGAAGGTGGCAGATTTGAGTTACTCGGGACTTTTGTTGTGGTAATTGTAGCTCAGAAACTGAAGGTATGGATTTGAGCTTGTATTACAGCTTTGGGATGAGCATGGATATTTATGTGTGCTTGCTGGTATGTTGTACAGTGTATGCTATCATGCTATTATTGCTTACTATTGTTCCGTGCTGATTATTGTAAGCTGTTGCATTGGCATACCCGCATTTTCCCATGTTGAGCTCATATCTGTTAGCCATTGTTGTTGTGCTAAACCGTGTACCAGGAGACTTCTTGAGGACGAGCGGCAATACCGTGCTCCTCATCTCTGCTGGGTAGTTGTTAGCCGCTATGATACGAGTGGATAGCTACCACGCTCTAATGAGCTTTGGCAACAACAGGTTGAGTAATCTGGTTTATGCTCTGGTACAGTGTGCTGAGACGAGTGGAAAGCTACCACGCTCTCACATGCTTTATGGCCACTTCCATTCATTCGATCTGTTTGACAGCTGTTGAGCTGGTCCTTGAGCTCCTTTGGCTTCCTGATTCGTTTGTAGCCTTTGCATCCTGTTGTCTCATGCATAGCACGTGCATTTATATCTGTTGCTATCTATTTTCTGTTGTATTGCTCTCCGTACCTATCCCTCTGGGGCTGGTTGTTTTGGTTGTCTGTGTGTTGTTCAGGTTACCAAGGTTTCTCAGCTGGTCGTGGAGATGACTCAGCTGGTGGTGCCCCGAGAGGTGGATAGAGTGTCCCAGTTATCTATATTTTATAATTATGTATTAGAGTCGTCACCGGGGAGTGTCCCGTAGTGATGTTCTATTGCTGATTTTAAATTGTATTGTTTTGGGATGCTCGTTGCTTGTTTTACTTATCTGCAGCTGTTGGTGTATTGTTTTGGGTTATTGTGAAACCAATATTTTGAGTATAAATGTATTTTTAAATATGTTTTCTAAGTCAGGCAAAAGCAAAAAATTTTAGCCACTTTTAAATGCTTCTGAAGTTGTTAAATTGCGTGGTTAATAATTTCTGTTGTGTACACCGGGCCTGAAATTCTTGGTATCAGAGCTTAAACTGAGATAAGCTCGAATTCTTTTGATCACACTTAAGTTTTCAGGCCTCGTGCACAAACACGGAGTTAAACCACGCAAAACAATAGCGGAAGCATACAAAAGTGGCTTAAAATTTTCGCTTTGGCCTGACGATTAAAACATAATTTAAAATAGTACAATACTCAAAATATACCAATAATTAAAATCACTCAGTACAACAGTACATCATTAAAACATATATCGAGTACCAAACAACAACTTCTACAAAGCACAAGACAATCCCCGGCTAACAGTACTGATACATAATATGCTATACGCTAACTGGGACACTCTAACCACCTCCTGGGGCACCACCAGCTGGGTCTACTCCACGACCAGCAGAGTAACCATGATAACCTGAAAACACACACAGGAAACAAAAAACCAATTCCCAGGAGGACAGGGGTCAAACCCCAGTACGGAGAGCAACTGAAAATAGAAGTTAGATAGCAACAGATAAAATGAAAATGCTATGCATGAGATCAAGGCTACGACCGAACACAGGGAGCCAAAGGATTCCAAGGACAGCTCAACAACTGAAAATCCGAACAGAAGGCAGTGGCCACAATGTGTGTGAGTATATGGGAGCTACCCACTCGTCTCAGCACACGGTACAATGTGCATTTTCAACGCTCAACCTGCTGTTGCCCAACACATGAGATGTGGGAGCTACCCACTCCGCTCACGGTGGCTAACAGTCCCAATATGGAGATGAGGGACGGGAGTTACCCGCGTGCCTCTACAAGCACCCTGGCACGCTCAAATCAGCAAGCAAGATACGGCTACAAGAGATCTGATAACATCATGGAACAGATGCGTGTATGCAGTGCAACAAAAAAGCAACAGATAACAAGACAATATACACGGCATCACAAAACAGCAAGCATGAGCACATATCCATGCCAATCTCAATGCTGTAAGCAATCTCACATCCGTACCTCAAATCTCCTGTGCAACAATTACTACAAAAGGGGTCCCGAGCAACACAGATCTCACACATGCTAAGACAAATACAGACACTAGCTCAGGAACAGAAGCACAGAAAAGCAACAGCTGGGAGTTACGAACTCGACCATTGCTGTACTACCCCTCTATACTCAACAGAGAGCTCTAACCAAACACAAGGTAGGATCTGAACACTTACCCCAACAAGCTAGGATGGGATGCTAACAGACTACAGAAGGGAGATGTCTTCGCACACCTCACCAGCTTCAAGCAGAGAGCTCTAACCAAACACAAGGTAGGATCTGAACACTTACCCCAACAAGCTAGGATGGGATGCTAACAGACTACAGAAGGGAGATGTCTTCGCACACCTCACCAGCTTCAAGCAAACGTCCAAAAGCAATATCCAAACGAAGCGTCTCAGCAAGAGGAGTCCAACGCTACCACTCTCACTTCATCGGAGCTGTCTACTGTCGACAATCGAAGAAGATAATGTTTGGTGAACATTAGCTAGGGTATCGCGGCAGAGTTATCTTACGGGAAATATTCTAAGTGTCGGGAACAATAATGGAGAACGAAGGCAAAGTCCTCTATATACTCAAATCTGCTCAAGACCGCTGAACAGATCTCACCGACAACTTAAATCTCAAAGCTGATATTCCCGCTCGCATCCAGATCTCGCAACAGATCTCACTCTATGCCAAAGCAAATCTCTACTAACTCAAACGATGCCGCACAAGTCCACTACAGCAACTGGACACGTCACCCGCTACTCAAAGATGAATCGCTAGCGCAAGAGAAAACTGAAACCCAAAACGGCGTCGCTCTCTAACACTCAGATCTCTCTCAAATCTGAAGACCAACGCTGCTCACTACTGAGTCTCGCCCGCTAAACCAAAACACTGTCATTCCAACTAATCCAAACGAGGTATTTTAGCTACTCGCTACAAACCAGCTAGCGTACTCTCTTCTGCTCAGCGACAACAGATCTCACCCTTACTGCTGAACGCGATCACTCAGCGATGACCAACGCTCACATCTGAATAGATCCCGCAACAAGACACTAACTCTCCAGATCTATTCCAAGGACTTATACAAAACCCGATAACTTCTCCAAGCCTATCACTCAAAGCTGATCACCCAGATTCGCTCGCTCAAATATGAATCCAATAAAACCCGATTAATTAACTCAATTAATCTCATCAGCTTTTCGGGTCTCACATCTGTCCCCCACTAAAACAGAATTTCATCCTCAAAATCAATCAACTCCAAATCAAGAGTTCAAGATAACTGGGGAAAATAACATAAGAAAACATCTACTAGGAAATAGCAAAGAACCAACTACTGGAATCTGATACTAAGCTCACTCAAACAGATGCGGCCACTCACGCTGCATTTTCTCTTCCAGTTCCCAAGTAGCTTCCTCTCTACCATGCTTGCTCCACTGAACCATCACTAAGGGGATGGTCTTATTCCTCAGCTGTTTCTTTTTTCTATCCAAGATCTGCAAGGGATATTCCACACAACTCAGATCCCGATCTAACTCCACCTCGTCAGTTCTCAACACATGCGAAGGATCTGGCTCATACTTTCTCAACATCGAAACATGAAACATATCATGTAAGGAAGACAAATCTGGCGGCAACAACAACCGATAAGCCAAAGGACCAATTCTCTCAGCTATTTCATAATGACCAACATAACGAGGAGCTAACTTTCCCTTGAGACCAAATCTCATCACACTGCGGAAAGGAGAAACCTTAAGGAAAACTAGATCACCAACCTCAAATTCTAAAGGCCTACGCCTCTTATTCGCATAACTTGCTTGGCGATCTTGTGCAGCTTGTTAGAGTAGATGCCCAACTAGCCAACTTGTGGCGTGTGGGTTTATAGACTCTTGTATGAAACAATCTTTATATATAATATTCACATTTATTTATATGGCGTTCTTTACATTCATTATGTGTGTAATGATTTACAATTGCGTTGAGTAAAGACCTAGAATGCACTAAAGCGTATGTTAGATGTGATAGTGGGTATGACGGCTATCATGAAACATATCTAATAGTCGTTGTGTACTCTGAACATGTTCCTAGTCGATTGGGCCGTCAAAATGAGGATAAGGCCGCCCTAGTTCGAGACTAGTATCTGCGATGCGAAGTACCATGTTTCATTGGTAGGGAACATTGTGATGTTCTGAGCATGCAGATAGATAGTGACATGGTGATCTATCGAACTACCCTCGTTCGGACTTTCCAAGTGGTTACCATTTGTCGAGTGGATAAGTCTGAGGTCTTGGTTGTACTGATTAGTCCTCACGACTCGAAACGTCATTGAGACTCTACATGATAGGCATCTCACTTTGACCCGTTTGCCGACTCACTTGGGGTCATAAGGCGTCCGCTAACCACGACCAACTGGTTCTTGCAGGCACTATCAGTGATACCTAGGGGATCATGGGGTGATGTTGCTAGACGCTTTACCATGATCCGTTGGGCAGGTCCGGAATTGTGATTCCGGAGCCACAATGGTTGTGGGCCCACGGCTAGCTGTATCCCTGAACCATTGAGGGTCACACAAGTACTAGATTCGAGATTCCCGCACGGATACTCAGCTCAATGTGTTGAGCACGAGAAGAGGATTTCGGGAAGTGCGACTTCCTAAAAGTCAACAGGGGTCAAACCGAGGTTTCCCGCTGTTGAGGGGCAAAACGGTCATTTTGCACTGGGGTTCTGGAAAACGGTTTTTCAGATCATATTATTCAGTTTTGGAAACTGAATCGATCGGTCCGATCTGATCGGCGATCGGAGTTACGATAAAGTCTCGGTGGTGGAGATGAACTGAATGTTCATCGTTGGACCCGGGCCCGTTGGGCCGGTCCAAGTCCAACACTTAAGCTTATTTAATTAAGCCTAAACCTAGACTTCAAGATACTTGTTACAACACTAAACCCTAGCACTAGAAACCGCCGCCCCTCTCCTCTCTCAAGCCGCCGCCGTGAGCGCCGCCGCCGCCGCCTTCTTCGTCGGAAAATTGTTTCCGGCCAATTCGACGAGAAGAATCCGTTCGTGCAGATCTCGTCAGTCCTTCTAGTGCAGGCTGATGAAGGAGTCTCGTTTCTGGTCGTGGACCGGATTGGCGATTTCTACCGCAATCTACCGAGAAGAGCCGACGTTATTGTAACTACGGTTGGAGCCAGGCACAAGTGCCAGCAAGGTAGTCACCTAAACATCCTATGAATGTCATAGTTTGTTATTGAATTTTTCGTATTGATCGTCTCCCGGCATCTGTTTTCTGTTCTTCCGCTGCCTAGCCGGGGGGCGGATCCGGATCCCAACAGTGGTATCAGAACCAGTGTTTTTTGGATCTGTTCGATACGATATTGCCATAATTGTATCTAACATTGAATTTCAGATTTGGAATCGATCGGAAAATCAAGATTTTGGCCGGAATCGCCGCGGCGCCGCCGCGCATGGCGGCGCCCCACCGCGCGCATGAGCGCGCGCGGTACATGCGCGCTGGCCGCGCATGATTGGCGCTACGATGGGCGCTGCCTCGCGCGATTGTCGCTCATCGCCGCTCGCCTCCCTTGCGCACTGGTTGCGCGAGGATGTAGAGGCCGTCGCGTTGCTATGTGTCGTGGATGCTGCGCGATTGAAGCTTCGTGGCCGGCCGCTGGGAGCGCTGATTCGCGCATGGTGGCGCACGTCCGCCGTGAGTTGCTGCTGCCCCTTGCGCCGCTGGTTGCGCGCTCTTGCGTGCGGCGTCGTGCGCTGCCGCCGTGTTTTCGTGGTGGTGGCGCCGCCGGCCGGCCGCCGCTCCGGCGATGTTGTGACGGCTGGTCTGATTTCTTCTAGGGTTTGGTTCGGGCCTGTCCCGGGCAGCCCGTGAAGTTTTCGGGCCGGTACACGATGTCGGTCCCGGTTTTGGTCGATTTTGAAATTTTAAGTT
The DNA here is from genome assembly GCA_001598015.1 of Dorcoceras hygrometricum. Taxonomy (NCBI): domain Eukaryota; kingdom Viridiplantae; phylum Streptophyta; class Magnoliopsida; order Lamiales; family Gesneriaceae; genus Dorcoceras; species Dorcoceras hygrometricum. The sequence continues at coordinate 145,690 of KV002767.1, forward strand.
TTTGGGCCTAGAATTGTTTTAAGCCCATTATGATACAATTAAAATTGGTAAAATGTGATTTTAATTATGAAATATGATTTTATAATGAAATATGATTTTTTTGATTAAAATTTGTTTTTATCGGCAAAATACGATTTTATTATAAAATACAATTTCGTAATTAGAATATGATTTTACGATAAATAATTAGATTATTTAAATTATGCATGTCAATTAGATTAATTGCATGATTGGGGTGATCGAGAGCCGTGCCCAATTTGTTAGGTGTATGCAATAGGTTTTGAATGATTTCGGTTTTAATATTTGATTATCTTTTAAAGTGGGCCTGTTTGTGGCCCGTTCCCACCCCTTGATAAATGTATCCCTTATTTGTCATAGTAACTTTAAATGTAAAATTACTAGATTTAGTGGGAGGACATCCGAAGACGGTGGACGATGACGATCAAGATATTGAAGACCGAAGATCTGTAAAATCGGAAAGCTTTGTAATAGGATTGCATTGCATATTGCATTACCCCTAGGATTGGACCCAGGTCCGTGGCTGGCAACCACGGACCGCATAGCTCTCGCGATCGATCATCCCAATATTTATTTATATATGTTATATATAGATTAATTGAATCCGCATGTTGCATGCTTTAAACTAGATTTAAATATGCATGAGACCAAAATTTTTCAAAAATAAAATCTCTCGTTTTAAATATGATTTAAAACTTATATCAAGATAAAATGTTTATTCGATAAACTAAAGGGTATTTAAAATTGTTTAAATTAACCCTACCTTCCATCAACAATGGGTGTACGTCGATGCTACCCGTATACATGGCCCGACTCATATTATTGAGGGGGTCATGTATGCCGGAAAGCTGTCCACGTCATTGACAAATGTTGTGAGTCGGTCGGAACTCCCTTTAACGTTGGCTCATATTATTGGGGACGTTAAGAGGACCGTCCTTCACGACTCAACATTGATGGGTCAATCTTGACACGTGATAGTAAACGGCGTCATATTATTGGGCCCTTACTAGACGTGATGTGAATACATGGAGGTTGCACCGGCTGCAATCGGAAACTACCTTTCAGGGGTCATGGATGGCTGATATTATTCGGGTCCATTGTCGCCTGATTGGGCTCCGTGTGCCCACTAAAGAAACCTGTTTTCTCGATTTAATTAGAGGGTGGTGAAATCGTTAAAATAGTGGGAGAGGAATTCATAAAACTAAATGACCATGTTTTATGTCTTAGCGTTTATTTTTATATAGTCAGTAATGCATGTCTGTTTTCTTTTCAGTATAACTGCTATAAAAATGGTTTCGATGAAAAACCCGCTTGCTGCTATACTGGATAGCAACAGGTTCACTGGTCTTAACTATCAAGACTGGCTTCGTAACCTTAATCTTGTACTGGCTTCGGAGAAGCTTCT
>KV002767.1:148540-167372 GCA_001598015.1 Dorcoceras hygrometricum
TGATGTTCTGAGCATGCAGATAGATAGTGACCTGGTGATCTATCGAACTACCCTCGTTCGGACTTTCCAAGTGGTTACCATTTGTCGAGTGGATAAGTCCGAGGTCTTGGTTTTACTGATTAGTCCTCACGACTCGAAACGTCATTGAGACTCTACATGATAGGCGTCTCACTTTGACCCATTTTCTGACTCACTTGGGGTCATAAGGCGTCGGGATTGGGTGAGACCCCGACGCATGTAGGATTCGATGCATCGTTGTTGAGGATTCACCGCTCGCAGACATGCGTGGATATCCTATGCTATCTGAGGGGATAATAGTGTATAAATCTCTGGCCAGAGTACTAGAAGTATTTTAGGTAAATGTGTTTACCTCGTTACACTCGCGATGTCACTATTCGATCTCCAAGATGTATGCATAGCTATCGAATCTATAGCGACTCTCGATTTACCAATGGTCGTTGATCTGATCGGGATATATGGATTGAAAGGACCGTACTGTACGCTAACCACAACCAACTGGTTCTTGCAGGCACTATCAGTGATACCTAGGGGATCATGGGGCGATGTTGCTAGACGCTTTACCATGATCCGTTGGGCAGGTCCGGAATTGTGATTCCGGAGCCACAATGGTTGTGGGCCCACGGCTAGCTGTATCCCTGAACCATTGAGGGTCACACAAGTACTAGATTCGAGATTCCCGCACGGATATTCAGCTCAATGTGTTGAGCACGAGAAGAGGATTTCGGGAAGTGCGACTTCCTAAAAGTCAACAGGGGTCAAACCGAGGTTTCCCGCTGTTGAGGGGCAAAACGGTCATTTTGCACTGGGGTTCTGAAAAACGATTTTTCAGATCATATTATTCAGTTTTGGAAACTGACTCGATCGGTCCGATCTGATCGGCGATCGGAGTTACGATGAATCTCGGTGGTGGAGATGAACTGAATGTTCATCGTTGGACCCGGGCCCGTTGGGCCGGTCCAAGTCCAACACTTAAGCTTATTTAATTAAGCCTAAACCTAGACTTCAAGATACTTGTTACAACACTAAACCCTAGCACTAGAAACCGCCGCCCCTCTCCTCTCTCAAGCCGCCGCCGTGAGCGCCGCCGCCGCCGCCTTCTTCGCCGGAAAATTGTTTCCGACCAATTCGACGAGAAGAATCCGTTCGTGCAGATCTCGTTAGTCCTTCTAGTGCAGGCTGACGAAGGAGTCTCGTTTCTGGTCGTGGACCGGATTGGCGATTTCTACCGCAATCTACCGAGAAGAGCCGACGTTATTGTAACTACGGTTGGAGCCAGGCACAAGTGCCAGCAAGGTAGTCACCTAAACATCCTATGAATGTCGTAGTTTGTTATTGAATTTTTCGTATTGATCGTCTCCCGGCATCTGTTTTCTGTTCTTCCGCTGCCTAGCTGAGGGGGCGGATCCGGATCCCAACACAGCTTTCATTCTCTGGCGAATCAGATCCACCTGATCTCTCATCTGGTGCACAAACTCTGGAGAAGACAACTGCTTCTCCCCCACTTATTCCCAACATACTGGCGATCTGCACTTTCTACCATACAAAGCCTCAAATGACGCCATCCCAATCGTGACCTGATAGCTGTTATTATAGGAAAACTCAACCAAAGACAATGAGTCTTGCCAGCTACCACTAAAATCCATCACAACAGCTCTCAACATATCCTCTAAAATCTGGATAGTCCTCTCAGATTGGCCATCTGTCTGAGGGTGATACGCTGTACTCATCGCCAATCTGGTACCCAAAGCTGTCTGCAAACTCTTCCAAAACCTGGAAGTAAATCTAGGATCACGATCTGAAACAATCGAAACTGGAACACCATGCAACCGCACCACAAAATCTACGTACAGCTTCACCATCTTCTTCAAAGAATAGGTCATGTAGGGAATGAAGTGCACAGACATCGACAATTTGTCTACTACAACCCAAACTGCATCACAAGCTCTGCTGGAACGAGGCAAATGCGTGACAAAATCCATAGCTATGTGCTCCCAATTCCATTGGGGCACCTCTAAGCTTTGCAACAAGCCACCAGGTCTCATCCTCTCAGCCTTGACTTGCTGACAATTCAAACAACGGGCTACAAAATCAGCAACATCACTCTTCAAACCTGCCCACCAGTAATGCTGCTTCAAGGCATGATACATATTCCTTGCACCAGGATGGATACTGTATCTACTGCAACGCGCTTCTCGCAGGATCTCTTCCTTCAGATCTATCAGATTTGGCACAACAAGCCTGCCACGAAACCTCAAACAACCATCAGGAGAAACAGTATAGTCTTCCAACTGTCCAGCTCTCACTTTCAGCTTCAACTCATGGATGAATGAATCAGTCCTCTGAGCTGCTCTAATTCTAGCAACAAGTGGCTCAACTTGAAAAGAAGACACCACAACGTAATCCTCAGCTGGGTAGAACCTCCAACCAGTAGTTCTAAGATGCTCATGGACCTTCGAAATCTGCATCGAAGCCAGCATCGCCACTTGAGCCTTTCTACACAACGCATCAGCAACTACATTCATATTCCTAGACTGATATTTGATCTCACAATCAAAATCCTTTAGCAGCTCCATCCATCTACGCTGTCTCATGTTCAAATATGACTGAGAAAACAGATACTGAAGACTCTTGTGGTCGGAGTACACCCCAAATTGTTCACCATACAGGTAGTGACGCCAAATCTTCAAAGCAGAAACCACTGCTGCTAACTCCAAATCATGAACCGGGTAACGAGTCTCATGCGGCTTCAACTGCCGAGAGGCATACGCAATGACTTGACCATTCTACATCAACACAAAACCAAATCCATTCAAGGAAGCATCTGCACAAACCAAAAAACCACCTGAACCACACGGCAAAGCTAACACAGGCGCTGTAGTTAGCTTCTCCTTGAGCAATTGAAAACTATTCTCGCATTGCTCGGTCCACACAAACCTCTTGTCTTTATGAGTGAACTGCGTCATTGGCTTAGCTATACTAGAGAATCCCTCTATAAATCGCCGATAATAACCAGCCAAACACAAAAAACTATGAATCTCAGCAACACTCTAAAAATATTAATTTTTTTTGAATCGATTTTTTAATTGTTGATGTTATGCTCCCAGTTAATCACTGCCTCAACCTTACTGGGATCCACAGAAATACCATCAACAGAAATCACATGACCCAGAAACACAACTCGGTCTAACAAAAACTCGCACTTGGAGAACTTAGCATACAGCTGCGAGTCTCGAAGCGTCTGAAGAACCAACTTCAAATGCTCTTTGTGCTGCATCGGATCTTAGAGTACACCAAAAATGTCATCGATAAACACAATCACAAACTGATCGATGAACTCTCTAAAGACTCGGTTCATCAAGTCCATGAAAACTGCGGGAGCATTCGTCAAACCAAAAGGCATAACTAGAAACTCATAATGCCCGTACCTTGTACGAAACACAGTCTTCTCAACATCCTGCTCACAGATGCGCAACTGATGATATCCCGAACGAAGATCGGTCTTAGAAAACACAGCTGAACCCTGGAGCTGATCAAACAAATCATCGATCCTAGGAAAAGGGTACTTATTCTTCACTGTCGCCTTATTCAACTGTCTAAAGTCGATACACATCCTCATCGACCCGTCTTTCTTCTTAACAAAGAAAATAGGTGCTCCCCATGGGGACATGCTAGGCCTAATAAAACCCTTCTCCAGCAAATCACTAAGCTGAACCTTAAGCTCCCTCAACTCAGCAGGCGCTAAACGATACGGAGCACGCGAGATCGGAGCTGTACCAGGTACCAACTCAATGCTGAAGTCTATCTCCCTTCTCGGAGGAAAACCAGGAATCTCCTCCGGAAACACATCCGGGAAATGGCTAACAACGGGAACTTTACTAAGCTCTACGCTCGAAGAAGAAGATGCATCTAAGGCATAGATCATAAAACCAGTGTTCTCTAGTGACAACAGCTAAACATCTCCATCGCAGAGACTAAAGGAATCTTCGATTGGGAATCTTGGCCGTAGAAATTCTATTTCTTGCTAGACTGGGGCCTAAATCGCACAATGCTATGGAAACAATCCACAGTGGCCCTATAGATAGACAACACATCTATTCCCCACGATACAATCGAAATCCCACATCACTAGCCTGATCAGATTGGCTATCAACACACTCTCGCCAAACCTAAGAATACCATTCAACAAAATCTCCTGGGAGAACAGGCTCGGCCGGCAGGAATCACAACAGATACAACATCACACAAAGATATGGTACGCAAACCATGGAAATTCTATTTCTTGCTAGACTGGGGCCTAAATCGCACAATGCTATGGAAACAATCCACAGTGGCCCTATAGATAGACAACACATCTATTCCCCACGATACAATCGAAATCCCACATCACTAGCCTGATCAGATTGGCTATCAACACACTCTCGCCAAACCTAAGAATACCATTCAACAAAATCTCCTGGGAGAACAGGCTCGGCCGGCAGGAATCACAACAGATACAACATCACACAAAGATATGGTACGCAAACCATGCTCAACCACAATTGCATCAGCAATAAAAGAATGTGATGCTCATGTATCAAACAACACATGTGCAGGAAAATAAAAAAACAAAGCAAGTACCTGCGATTATCCCTCCGCCTGGCATGCCATCTTCTTGCTCCCTAGTCATGGCATTCACCTGGGCAAACTGAGGACCAGAAAATTGAGGATGGGAAGAATGTCCAAACTGCGAAGGACCAAGCTGCTGAAACGGCCTAAACTGAGGCTCCCCTAACCTCTGTTGCTGGGCTGGAAAAGAACGACCATAGATGATCCACCTCGACCCTGCGGTGGAGCTGTGGTATGCTGCGAGCCAGACAAAGGACACACTCTAGCAAAATGTCCGTACTGACCACAGACATTACAAGAACCCTGCACACCTACACACTGCGCTGTAGAGTGCTTTCAACCACACTGGCCACAATACTCAACCCTAGAGCTACTGCCACTGCTCGAACTCCCAGAGCCAGAAGAACTAGAACCAGACTTCTTCTTAAGCTGCTACCATGAGGCCTAAACTATGATGTCCTGGCTGCTGGGCTACCTGATGCTGCTGCTGGGGTGGCTGAGACGACTGCACTGACTGAGGAGGTTGCACTCTCGAAACCACGGAACGACTACCTTGCACTCCTTGCGGCCTAACACGTGACCGACGATTCTGCAGTCCTTCCTCAATGTCTATTGTGAGACCTATGTTTTCACAATCAGGTGTTGGTCGGGTTTGGACCAACTGTTGGTCGATGTGTTTGGCGTATATATCAAATTTGCCTAAGTGTTGGAATCAGCAGTTGGAAAGATATCAGACGTTGCGTGGGAGACATTTGTTGTAGATGAGAGTTCCGGAAGTAGCAGTAGGAATTAATTGGAGTAGTAGTGCTTCGTTAAGATTTCAGCAGTTGATATTTCAGTTGTTGGTGTATTAGCGCGTATCCAGCTCTTGCGAGTGATCAGCTGTTGGTATGTTAGTTGCAATGATCAGCAAGGAGCGCTAAGGGACTGAAGCAACAATGTTTTGTGAGCAGGAACCAGTTGTTGGTTTTGTTAGTGTGTTTGTAGCGGGTAGCGAAACTACGTCGTTTGGATTAGTTAGCACGACAGAGTTTTGAGTGAAGTGCTTTGTACCAGCAGTTGGTTGTGATAGACATTAGCTGTTGGGAGATCTCATGCGTTGTGACTGCTGGTTTGTGAATCAGCTGTTGGTAGCAAGGTGATGTGTTCCTCTGCGATGTCGTTTGGTTAAGTTGGTGCGACGCCGTTTAGCTTTGGCGTTGTTTGAAAGATTCAACTGCTGGTTAATATAATAGCGAAGGGCAAAAGCTGATGTGAAATTCCTGCTGGTTGGGGAATATTAATTGTGACGACTGATTTTGTCGGTGGATCTAGTCCTGTTTCTATCTGCTGTTTGAGTAATGTATTTAAGATAAGACTTGGCCTTCTATTGTTTAACAGATCCCATACTTAGAAATATTTCCCGATAGCAAATCTTGTCGCGAACCATAGTTACTGTTCACAGTAACCTTATCCGTCCTAATTTCCGGTGGTAGACAACTCCGACGAGAGTGAGAGTGGTAGCGTTGGACTCCTCTCACTAAGGCGCTTCGTTCTATACCTCTTTAGAAGGCTTTTGAAGAGCTGGAAGAGGATCACAGGATCGCTAAGACACCTCCCTCGTGTAGTTTGCTAGCGTAAGCGTTCCCTGCCGTGCCAGTAGTTTCGTTGGGGTAAGTAAAGATGCTACCTTTAAGCTTTGTTAGAGCTTTCCGTTGAGTTAGGAAGGTTGATAAGCGCTGGTGGAGTTGTAGCTCCCAGCTGTTGTTATTTTACGTTTCTGCTTTTGAGCAGTGGCTTGTGTTGATATAGCAGGTGACAGATCTGTGTTGCTCGGATTTCGTTTTAGCAGCTGTGTGTGGTAATTATAGCTCAGAAGATGGTGAGGTACGGATGTTGAGCTTGTATTACGGCTGGAATTGGCATGGATATTATGTTTGATTGTTGTGTGTACATTGCTTGTAGTTTTATATGTTGTTTAGCTGTTGCATTGCATACGCATGATCATTTTCATTTCAGCTGTTGTAGCCGTGCTTTGTTGTTGCTCTGTTTTCTTACCAGGATGCGAGGGCGAGCGGCAATACCGCACTCTCATCTCCATGCTGATCTGTTAGCCCTCATGCGCCGAGTGGTTAACTACCACAGTTCATGGGTTGGGCAACAGCAGGTTGAGTTGTTGATGCATCGTATTCAGGTGTGGTGTAAAGATGAGCGGGTAATTCCCGTGTGCTTGTACACACACCAGTGGCCACTAACCTTTCTTCGCAGAATCTGTTGCCACCTGTTGAATTCTTTGGCTCCCTTCTTTGGTTGTAGCCTTCGACTGTTGCATTGTCCCTCATGCATAGCATTAGCATTATATCTTTTGCTATTTATTGCTGTTTTATAGTTGCTCTCCGTACTGGGTTTTAACCCCGAGGTCCCTTTGGGGCTGTTGTGTCTGTTTTCCTGTCTGCTGTTCAGGTTTTCCAGTATTTGCAGCTGGTCGAGGTTATGATCCAGCTGGTGGTGCCCCCGGAGGTGGTTAGAGTGTCCCAGTTATATATATTATTTGTATACACTGGTATCACTTCGTGTGATGCTTAGTCTTTTATAGTTGGTAGACCATCTGTACTGGTGTTGTATTTAGCCGTTGGGCATTTGTTGTACTTGAATATTTGTGTTGTTGTGGATTTATAGATCGGGATTATTTTGAGTATTGTGTATTTTAAATTATGTTATCTTTCAGTCAGGACAAAAGCAAAAATGTTATCTTTCTAGTCAGGACAAAAGACAAAAATTTTAAACCTACTTTTTAGTTTGCTTCTGCTTGTGGTTGCGTGATTTACTCTGATGTGAGCACGAGGCCTGATATTTTTGGTATCAGAGCTTAAGCTGGGATAAGCTCAATTTCTTGGATCACACTTGAGTCTAGGCATAGTGTCGTGTGTTGCTTGTGCTTGACTATGTGACTTATGTGTTGCATATTGTTTGTGTGATATGTGATTTCTGTGTTGTTTCTGTTCTGTGTTCCTTATCCTGTTTAGTGCCTTCGTAGAGAGATGCCGCCTAGATGTAGGGGTAGAGGTAGAGGGCAGTTTCTGGACGAGTCTAGAGATCAAAACGAGGATCAGCGTAGTTTCCCTTCTCGTGGTCGTGGTAGACGTGAAGAGGATGAAGTTGACAACTTAGCAACCCGTGTGGAAAGCATGGAGATTGTGATGGCTAGGTTTCAACGGATGAGTCCCCAGATCTTTAACGATGACGAGTCAAGCGAGGATGCGGATTCGTGGTTGCTGCACATCACTAGTTTGTTTGATCGTGTTCAGTATGATGATGTGCTTCGGTTGAGTTTGGCGACCTTCCAGCTGAGGAAGAGCGCGGAGCGTTGGTGGCGTGGCGCTTCAAGGACGCAAGAGGAGACAGGTGTGGAGATTACGTGGGATAGCTTTTGCGTTGCCTTTCGGCAGGAGTACGTTCCGGAGTCGTACGTGAACGCTCGTGAGCGAGAGTTCGACCATTTGGAGCAAGGTACGAAGTCGGTGCGTGAGTATGCCCGTAGGTTTTCTTCTCTGTTGGCGTATGTCCCGCATGTAGCTGGCTGGGAGAGGGCCAAGAGGACCAATTTATTGAGGGTTTGAATGAAGAGTTGTATACTTTGGTTTTGTCGAGTAAACCAAAGAGCTATGCAGAGGCTGTGGATAGCGCTGTTCCCCTCAGTTCCCGCCTAGGGTTGGAGAGACGCAGTTTAGGCCGTTTCAGTTGCCCTGGTCCATCGCTTTTCGGATAGCCGTCTCAGCAGCATTTCTTTGGATCCCAACATGCTCAAGTGAATGCCATTACGAGGGAGCAAGCGGAAAGCGCGCCGAGCGGAGTGATTGCAGGTAACTGTTCTGTTTTTGATTTTCCTGCACGAGTGTTGTTTGACACTGGCGCATCATATTCGTTTATTGTTGATTCTTTTGTGATCGAGCATGATCTGCATACCTTTCCTTTGCGCGATGTTGTGTCTGTTTCTACTCCTGGCGGTGCTAGCCTGTTCTCCCAAGAAGTTTTGTTGGATGGCGTTCTGAGGTTTGGTGAGCATGTGTTGATGGCGAATTTGATTCTTCTGATGTTGTGGGATTTTGACTGCATAGTGGGAATGGACGTTGTCCAGCTATAGGGTCTTCGTGGATTGTTTCCATGGGATCGTGCGTTTTAGGCCTCAGTCATGTGAGAAATGGAATTTCTACGGTGCGGATTCTCAGTTGAAGATTCCGTTAGTCTCTACGATGGAGATGTTCAGTTTGTTGTCGATGGAGAACTCTGGTTTTATGATCTACGCGTTGGATGCATCTTCTTCTTCTCATGTGCAGCTCAGCGACGTTCCAGTGGTGCGTCATTTTCCTGATGTGTTCCCGAAGGAGATTCCTGGTTTTCCTCCGAGGAGGGAGATTGACTTTAGCATTGAGTTGGTGCCTGGCACAGCTCCGATTTCGCGTGCACCATATCGTTTAGCGTCTGTCGAGTTGAGAGAGCTCAAGGTGCAACTGGATGATTTTCTGGATAAAGGTTTTATCAGACCTAGCATGTCGCCATGGAGAGCGCCTATATTTTTTTGTCAAGAATAAGGATGGCACAATGAGAATGTGTTTTGACTTCCGTCAGCTGAACAAGGCTACTGTTAAGAATAAGTACCCGTTTTCGAGGATCAATGACTTGTTTGACCAGTTGCAAGGCTCTGCTGTATATTCGAAGATCGATCTGCGTTCAGGGTACCATCAGCTGAGTGTTAGAGATCAAGAGGTCGCAAAGACTGCTTTTAGTACTAGGTACGGGCATTTCGAGTTTTTGGTAATGCCTTTCGGGTTGACCAATGCTCCTGCAGTCTTCATGGATGTGATGAACCTAGTCTTCCGCGAGTTTATAGATCAGTTTATGATCATGTTCATCGACGACATCTTGGTGCATTCGAAGACTCCTTTGGAGCATAAGGAGCATTTGAGAGTTGTCCTTCAGACGTTGAGAGATTCACAACTGTATGCCAAGTTATCTAAGTGCGAGTTCTGGTTGGATCGCGTCATGTTTTTGGGTCATGTGATTTCAGCGGATGGCATTTCTGTGGATCCCAATAAAGTAGACGCTGTTTTGAACTGGGAGCGACCTAGGAATGTGTCTGAGGTTCGTAGTTTCTTGGGTCTGGTTGGCTATTACCGTCGTTTCATAAAGCGTTTCTCTAGTATAGCTAGGCCGATGACTCAGTTGACTCAGAAGGACAAGTGGTTCGTTTGGACTGAGCACTGCGAGAATGCTTTTCAATTTCTTAAGGAGAAGTTGACTACTGCACCTGTGTTGGCTTTTCCGTCTGGTTCAGGTGGTTTCGTTGTGTGTTCTGATGCTTTTCTTAATGGATTGGGTTGTGTGTTGATGCAGCATGGACGAGTCATTGCGTATGCCTCTCGGCAGTTGAAACCGCACGAGACTCGTTATCTAGTTCATGATTTGGAGCTAGCAGATGTGGTCTTTGCGTTGAAGATTTGGCGCCACTATCTGTATGGCGAGCAGTTTGTGGTGTATTCGGACCAGAAGAGTTTGCAGTATTTGTTTTCACAGCCTGACTTGAATATGAGACAGCGTAGGTGGATGGAGCTGTTGAAGGATTTTGATTGTGAGATCAAGTACCAGCCTGGGAAAGTTAATGTAATGGCTTATGCGTGGAGCAGAAACGCTCAAGGAGATATGCTTGCATTGTATGTTTCTAAAGATCGCGAGCATCTTAGCAATACTGGTTGGAGGTTTTACCCGGCTGAGGATTATGTGGTGGTTTCTTCTTTCCAAGTTGAGCCACAGATCATTTCGAGCATTAGAACGGCTCAAAGATCAGATCCTTCCATCCACGAGTTGAAGTTGAAGGTTAGGGCTGGACAGCTTGAGGACTATTCTGTTTTGTCCGATGGTTGTTTGCATTTCCGGGGTAGGTTGGTTGTGCCAACTTGATAGATCTTCGGGAGGAGATTTTTAGAGAAGCGCACTGCAGTAGACACAATGTTCATCCTGGTGCACGGAAGATGTACCATGCGTTGAAGCCGCACTTCTGGTGGGCTGGTTTGAAGAGCGACGTGACTGGTTTTGTTGCTCGTTTCTTGAACTGTCAGCAGGTTAAGGCTGAAAGGATGAAACCTGGTGGTCTGTTGCAGAGTTTGGAAGTGCCCCAATGGAATTGGGAGCACATAGTGATGGATTTTGTGACGCATTTGCCTCATTCCAGCAGAGGTTGTGATGCGATTTGGGTTGTTATCGACAGATTGTCGAAGTCTCCATACTTCATCCCCTATGGTATAACGTTTTCGTTGAAAAAAATGGCGAAACTGTACGTGGATTTTGTGGTTAGATTGAACGGTGTGTCTGTTTCAATCGTTTCGGATCGAGATCCGAGGTTTACTTCCAGTTTTTGGAAGAGTTTTCAATCAGCTTTGGGTACCAGATTGGCAATGAGTACAGCGTATCACCCCCAAACAGATGGCCAATCTGAGCGAACTATCCAGACTTTGGAGGATATGTTAAGAGCTGTTGTGATGGATTTTGGTGGTAGCTGGCAAGACGCGTTGTCTTTAGTTGAGTTTTCTTATAATAACAGCTACCAAGTGACGATTGTTATTGCGCCGTTCGAGGCTTTGTATGACAGAAAGTGCAGATCGCCAGTATGTTGGGAAGAAGTGGGGGAGAAGCAACTGTCTTCCCTCGAGTTTGTGCAGCAGATGAAGGATCATGTGGATCTGATTCGACAGCGGATGAAAGCTGCCCAGGATCGCCAAGCCAGTTATGCAAATAGGAGGCGTCGACCTCTAGAGTTTCAGGTTGGTGATCTCTTTTTCCTTAAAGTTTCTCTGTTTCGCAGTGTTATGCGCTTGGACACAAGTGAAAGTTAGCCCCTCGTTATTTTGGTCCATATGAAATTGTTGAGAGGATTGACCCTTTGGCGTATCGGCTGTTGTTGCCACCAGAACTATCTTCTCTACATGATGTCTTTCATGTTTCCATGTTGAGGAAGTACGAGCCAGATCCCTCTCATGTGTTGAGAACTGACGAGGTTGAGCTAGATCAGACATTGAGTTATCTTGAGTATCCTTTGCAGATACTAGATAGAAAAGAGAAGCAGTTGAGGAATAAAACCATTCCCTTGGTGATGGTTCAATGGAGCAAACATGGTAGGGAAGAAGCTACCTGGGAGATGGAAGAGAAGATGCAACATGAATGGCCGAATCTGTTTGCGTGAGTGTTGCATCAGATTTCAGAAATTATTTGCTCAGTTATCTTGAACTCTTGGGTTCAGTTGAGTGTTCCTGGACTTGTTGATTTCGAGGACGAAATCGTGTTTTAGTGGGGGAGAGATGTGAGACCTGTGTTTTCACAATCAGGTGTTGGTCGGGTTTGGACCAACTGTTGGTCGATGTGTTTGGCGTAGACATCGAATTTGCCTAAGTGTTGGAATCAGCAGTTGGAATGATATCAGACGTTGTGTGGGAGACATTTGTTGTAGATGAGCGTTCCGGCAGTAGCAGTAGGAATTAATTGGAGCAGTGGTGCTTCGTTAAGATTTCAGCAGTTGATATTTCAGTCGTTGGTGTATTAGCGCGTATCCAGCTGTTGCGAGTGATCAGCTGTTGGTATGTTAGTTGCGATGATCAGCAAAGAGCGCTAAGGGACTGAAGCAACGAAGTTTTGTGAGCAGGAACCAGTTGTTGGTTTTGTTAGCGTGTTTTGTAGCGGGTAGTGAAACTACGTCGTTTGGATTAGTTAGCACGACAGCGTTTGAGTGAAGTGATTTGTACTAGCTGTTGGTTGTGATAGACATCAGCTGTTGGGAGATCTCATGCGTTGTGACTGCTGGTTTGTGAATCAGCTGTTGGTAGCAAGGTGATGTGTTCCTCTGCGACGTCGTTTGGTTAAGTTGGTGCGACGCCGTTTAGCTTTGGCGTTGTTTGAAAGATTCAACTGTTGGTTAATATAATAACGAAGGGCAAAAGCCGACGCGAAATTCCTGCTGGTTGGGGAATATTAATTGTGACGACTGATTTTGTCGGTGGATCAAGTCCTGTTTCTATATGCTGTTTGAGTAATGTATTTAAGAGAAGACTTGGCCTTCTATTGTTTAACTGATCCCATACTTAGAAATATTTCCCGATAGCAAATCTTGTCGCGAACCCTAGTTACTGTTCACAGTTACCTTATCCGTCCTAATTTCCGGTGGTAGACAACTCCGACGAGAGTGAGAGTGGTAGCGTTGGACTCCTCTCACTAAGGCGCTTCGTTGTATACCTCTTTAGAAGGCTTTGGAAGAGCTGGAAGAGGATCACAGGATCGCTAAGACACCTCCCTTGTGTAGTTTTCTAGCGTAAGCGTTCCCTGCCGTGGCAGTAGTTTCATTGGGGTAAGTAAAGATGCTACCTTTAAGCTTTGTTAGTGCTTTCCGTTGAGTTAGGAAGGTAGATAAGCGCTGGTGGAGTTGTAGCTCCCAGCTGCTGTTATTTTACGTTTCGGCTTTTGAGCAGTGGCTTGTGTTGATATAGCAGGTGACAGATCTGTGTTGCTCGGATTTCATTGTAGCAGCTGTGTGTGGTAATTATAGCTCAGAAGCTGGTGAGGTACGGATGTTGAGCTTGTATTACGGCTGGAATTGGCATGGATATTATGTTTGATTGCTGTGTGTGCATTGCTTGTAGTTTTATATGCTGTTTAGCTGTTGCATTGCATACGCATGATCATTTTCATTTCAGCTGTTGTAGCCGTGCTTTGTTGTTGCTCTGTTTTCTTACCAGGATGCGAGGGCGAGCGGCAATACCGCACTCTCATCTCCCTGCTGATCTGTTAGCCCTCATGCGCCGAGTGGTTAACTACCACAGTTCATGGGTTGGGCAACAGCAGGTTGAGTTGTTGATGCATCTGGTATTCAGGTGTGGTGTAAAGATGGGCGGATAATTCCCGTGTGCTTGTACACACACCAGTGCCCACTAACCTTTCTTTGCAGAATCTGTTGTCAGCTGTTGAATTCTTTGACTCCCTTCTTTGGTTGTAGCCTTCGACTGTTGCATTGTCCCTCATGCATAGCATTAGCATTATATCTTTTGCTATTTATTGCTGTTTTATAGTTGCTCTCCGTACTGGGTTTTAACCCCGAGGTCCCTTTGGGGCTGTTGTGTCTGTTTTCCTGTCTGCTGTTCAGGTTTTCCAGTATTTGCAGCTGGTCGAGGTTATGATCCAGCTGGTGGTACCCCCGGAGGTGGTTAGAGTGTCCCAGTTATATATAGTATTTGTATACACTGGTATCACTTCGTGTGATTCTTAGTCTTTTATGTTGGTAGACCATCGGTACTGGTGTTGTATTTAGCCGTTGGGCATTTGTTGTACTTGAATATTTGTGTTGTTGTGGATTTATAAATTGGGATTATTTTGAGTATTGTGTATTTTAAATTATGTTATCTTTCAGTCAGGCCAAAAGCAAAATTTTAACCACTTTTTAGTTACTTCCGCTTGTGGTTGCTTGGTTTAATCTGATGTGAGCACGAGGCCTGACATCTATAGCCCTGTCCACCGCTTCTGCATAGCTCGCAGGTGAACCGCCAACACAAACGAATACAGCTCTTCATTGAGCCCCTCCATGAACTTGTTCCTTTTCGCCTTCTCTCGACCAGCAACATGCGGAACATACGCAAGAAGAGAAGAGAATCTCCGGGCATACTCACCCACGGACATGGTTCCCTGAACCAAGTTATCAAACTCTCGCTCCCTGGCGTTCACAAAAGATTCCGGAACGTAATCCTGACGAAAGGCAGTACAAAAGCTACTCTACGAAATTCCTACACATGTTTCCCTTGAGACAAGACTCTCCACCAACGCTCGGCGCTTATCCTCAACTGAAAGGTAGCTAAACTCAGCCTACGCTCGTCGTCGTACCTGACACGATCGAACAACCCAGTAATATGCTGCAACCAGGACTCAGCATCAGAACTAGGTTCATCTCCATTGAACGTCTGATGATTCATCCGTTAAAACCTCGCCATCATCGGTTCCATATTGTCCACCCGGGCTACCAGCTCATCTACCTCCAAGTCAATCTATCTAGCGCGTCCACGACGAGGAACACTACGCTGCGCTTCCTCATTCTGACCCTCAGACTCTTCCTGAAACTGCCTTTCTACCTCTACCCTACGTCTAGGCGGCATCTACGAAGGCACTAAGAGGGTAAGGTCTCACAACAACAGATATATCACATAACAAGTAAATCACATAGATCACATAATCAAGCACATGCAACAAGCAACACTGTGCCTAGACTCAAGTGTGATCAAAATAAATCGAGCTTATCCCAGCTTAAGCTCTGATACCAAAAATGTCAGGCCTCGTGCACAAACACAGAGTTAAACCATGCAAAACAATAGCGGAAGCATACAAAAATGGCTTAAAATTTTCGCTTTGGCCTGACGATTAAAACATATAATTTAAAATAGTACAATACTCAAAATATACCAGTAATTAAAATCACTCAGAAAACAGTACAACATTAAAACATATATCGAGTACCAAACAACAACTACTACAAAGCATAGGACAACCCCCGGCTAACAGTACTGATACATAATATGCTATACGCTAACTGGGACACTCTAACCACCTCTTGGGACACCACCAGCTGGGTTTACTCCACGACCAGTAGAGTAACCATGATAACCTGAAAACACACACAGGCAACAAACAACCAAGTCTTAGAAGGACAGGGGTCAAACCCCAGTACGGAGAGCAACAGAAAACAGCAGTTAGATAGCAACAGATAAAATGCAAATTCTATGCATGAGATCAAGGCTACAACCAAACACAGGGAGCCAAAGGATTCCAAGGACAGCTCAACAACTGAAATCCGAACAGAAGGCAGTGGCCACAATGTGTGTGAGTAAATGGGTGCTACCCACTCGTCTCAGCACACGGTACCAGGTGCATATCAACGCTCAACCTGCTGTTGCCCAACACATGAGATGTTGGAGCTACCCACTCCGCTCACGGTGGCTAACAGTCCCAGCAGGGAGATGAGGGATGGGAGTTACCCGCGTGCCTCTACAAGCACCCTGGCACGCTCAAATCAGCAAGAAAGATACGGCTACAAGAGATATGATAACAGCATGGAACATATGCTGTATGTAGTGCAAAAAAAATGCAACTGATAACAAGACAATATACTGTTGGCGCAGCGGCGGATCCGGATCCCGTTCCCGGGACGCAGCGGAAGATTTAACAATTTGCACCGGAAACGGTCAATACATAACATAAATCAACAATAAACATCCACAGGGTGTTTAGATTTGGTACCTTGCTGGCGTCTAGGCGCCTAGCTCCGAACAATTTCACGAGGAAATTGGCACTTCAACGGTTGGCGGTTGTCGTTCTCCAAATCCGGTCCACGATTGGAATCACGACTCCTTCGTCAGTATGCACTAGAAAACGTGACGAATTTATCACAGACGGAATCTCCTCGTCGAGGTGGTCGGAACAAGTCCAACCATGATGGCAACGGAAGGCGGCGGGCGGCGGCGCAAGGTTGGCGGCGACCGTGAGGGAGAATGGAGGGAGAGGGGCGGCTAGTGCTCTAGAGTTTGGAGTGTAGAGTTGTTGTGTATGTAACCCTAGCCTAGCTCATATATATATAGACATGTGATGGGCTTGGACCAGCCCAATGGGCCTGGGGCAGGCCCAGGTCCATATGAACATTCGGTTCAAGTCTATCACCGTGGCTTCATCATAATCTCGATCGACGATCAGATCGGACCGATCTACACAGTTTACAAAACTGAGTATTATGATGCGAAAACAATTTTTCAGACCACCTAGTCCAAAATTGCAGTTTAGCCCCTCCAAGTTTCAAAGAAAGTCAAACTAGCCCAAACTTTGGGGAAATGGCATTTTGACCCCTGTTGACTTTCACTATCTAAAATATTATAGTATGTATGGATGGAAATTGGAAGACCTTTGAGGATGTACTTTAAAAATTAAAAAAAAAAAGTTTGGTTCGAATTTTTAAATGCTTTCATTATAGGAGTATGGGTCGTTTCAAACCCACACGCCACAAGTTGGCTAGTTGGGCACCTACTCTAACATCATTAAATCACATAAATGACAAATAATTCTCTAAAAATAAGTTTCCCCCTAGTCATGCACTCATTCTCACGTAATCAGGATTTCTGGGCGTTACATGTTGTTGGACCAGACGATATTGTATCAACATCTCCAGAGTTGGAGATGCATGCTGGTGCTGGATCCCACATTCCTGCACAATACGATAATATGGAGTGTGGGAAAGAGACCTCCAACGTGGCTGAACAAGACAAGCATGTTGTAGAGTCTCAATGACGTTTCGAGTAGTGAGGGCTAATCTGTTCAACCAAGACCTCGGACTTAATCCACTCGACAAATGGTAACCACTTGGAAAGTCCGAACGAGGGTAGTTCGATAGATCACCAGGTAATTATCCATCTGCATGCTTAGAACATCACAATGTTCCCTACCAATGAAACGTGGTACTTCACATCGCAGATGCTAGTCTCAAGCTCGGGCGGCCTTATCCTCATTTTGACGGCCCAATCGACTAGAAACGAGTTCAGAATACACAGTGACTATTAGATGTGTTTCATGATAGCCATCATATCCACTATCACATATAACATACACTATGGTGCATTCTAGGTCTTTATCCAACACAATTGTTAACATTATAAAATAATGAAGATAAACAATGCCATAAAACAATACGAATTTCATAAATAAAGATCGTTTTACAAAGAGTCAATGAGAACCCACACGCCACAAGTTGTCTAGTTGGGCATCTACTCTAACAATCTTCCACTTGTCCTAAAGCCAACTAGACGCAGTCCCATTGTTTCGCGATGTTTTTCAAACAACGGTCCTGGCAAGGGCTTCGTAAGTGGATCAGCAATGTTGTCTGCAGAGGCGACTCTCTCGACTGCTATGTCACCTCTAGCCACAATATCCCAGATTATGTGGTATTTCCTCAGTATATGTTTGGATATTTGGTGAGACCTAGGCTCCTTTGCTTGCGCAACGGCACCCGTGTTGTCGCAGTACACCGGGACTGGACCAAATCCTTCAGGGATCACGCCCAACTCTTGTACGAAATTCCTTATCCAAACCGCCTCTTTAGCAGCAGCTGATGCTGCGATGTACTCAGCCTCAGTGGTTGAATCCGCAATGGTGTCTTGCTTGGAACTCTTCCAAGAGACAACACCACCATTGAGCATGAATACAAATCCAGAGGTTGACTTTTCGAATCATCTACGTCACATTGGAAGCTAGAATCAGTGTAGTCTTCCAATTTCAGTTCACCACCCCCATAGACCATGAACATATTCTTAGTCCTTCGTAAGTACTTAAGAATATCTTTCATAGCCTTCCAATGCATTTGGCCGGGATTGGATTGGTAGCGGCTCGTGACACTCAGAGCATATGCGACATCCGGTTAGTTGAGATCATGCCATACATAATACTACCTATTGCCGAGGCATATGGCACACGTGTCATACTTTCTATCTCCTCATCAGTCTTTGGACACATAGACTTAGATAGAGTGACCCCGTGGCACATAGGTAGGTGTCCTCTCTTGGACTCTTCCATAGAGAACCGCTTAAGTATGGTATCGATGTAGGTGGCTTGGGTGAGTCCGAGCATCCTTTTTGATCTATCTCTATAGATCTGTATTCCTAGAATATAGGATGCTTCACCCATGTCCTTCATCGAGAATCTAATAGACAACCACACTTTAGTTGACTGCAACATTCCTACATCATTCCCAATGAGTAGAATGTCATCAACATAAAGCACAAGTAATGTCACAGCATTTTTAACTACCTTCTTATACACACATGGCTCTTCGGGATTCTTGATGAAACCAAATTCCTTAATTGTTTCATCGAATCTTAGGTTCCAACTTCTCGATGCTTGTTTAAGACCGTAGATCGATCTCTGAAGTTTGCATACTTTATGCTCACTTCCTACAGATGTGAAACCCTCAGGCTGCGTCATATAGATCTCTTCCTTAATGTTTCCATTAAGGAACGCAGTTTTCACATCCATTTGCCATATCTCATAGTCGTACCATGCGGCTATGGCCAGTAGGATTCTAATTGACTTGAACATTGCGACTAGTGAAAAGGTTTCTTCATAGTCAACACCTTGCCTTTGAGTGTAACCTTTCGCGACCAGT
>KV002767.1:170237-184083 GCA_001598015.1 Dorcoceras hygrometricum
GGGCTTCCTTCGGAGGAGTCTTCTCTAGCGTGTAGAGAAGTTTCTCCGAAGCCAAAATAATTTTGAGGTTTCGAAGCCAATCTTTGTAGTTCAAACCAGTGAACTTGTTGCTATCCAGTATAGCAGCAAGTGGATTTTTGATTGAAGACATTGTAATAGCAGTTTATACTGAAAAAACAGACATGCATTACAGACTATTTATGAAAAACGCTAAGACATAAAACAAGGTCATTTAGTTTTATGAATTACCCTCCCACTATTTTAACGATTTCACCACGCTCTAATGAAATCGAGAAAGCAAGTTTTCTTAGTGGGTACACAGAGTCCAATCAAGAAATCATGGTCCCGAATAATATCAGCCAACCATGACCCTCAAAAGGTAGAGTCCAATTGCAACAGGTGCAACCTCCATGTATTTACCTCACGTCCAGTAAGGGCCCAATAATATGACGCCGATTACTATCACGTGCCAAGATGACCCATCAATGTTGAGTCGTGATGGACGGTCCCCTTAACGTCCCCAATAATATGAGCCAACGTTAAAGGGAGTTCCAACCAACTCCCAGCAAGTGTCAATGACGTGTACAGCTTTCCGGCATACATAACCCCCTCAATAATTTTAAATCACATTTAAAAACACGGATTTTACAGATATATATCATATAATTGGGATGATCGATAGCGAGAGCTATGCGATCCGTGGTTGCCAAGCACGGATCTAGGTCCAGTCCTAGGTGAAATGCAGTATGGAAATGAAATCCTATTACATTAGCTTCCAGTTTTACAAATCTTCGTTCTTCAATATCTTTGATCATCATCTCCACCATCTTCAAATATGTCCTCCCACTAAGTCTAATATTTCTATTTAAATAGCCATGACAAGTAGGGATACAATTTTAAAGGGGTGGGAACGGGCCATAAACCAGGCCCACTTAGAAATAGATATCAATAATATTTCAACCAAAATTTGTAAAACCTAGCATACACCTAACACATTGGGCACGACTCTCGATCATCCCAAACATACGATCAATTCAAATAATTGACATAAATAAAATAATCAAATCAAATTTGATAATTTTCTAACAAAATCATATTTTAAATATAAAATCATATTTTATAAGTAAAATCTTATTTTGTCAATTTAATTGCATCAAATTGGGCTTAAAACAATTTTTAGGCCCAAAATCTCAAAAATTCCAAAAATTAATTTTGGTCTGACCAAAATGGCCCAATATCAAATATTGGCCCGAAAACCCCTCGGGCCGTCCGGGACAGGCCCGAAACAAACCCTAGAAGTCAAAACAGCCGTCGCAACGCCGCCTCGGAGTCGCCGCACGGCGGCGCACCTCCGCACGCCGCGCGCGCATGGGTGCAGCCACCTGCGCGCAGTGCGCTCGCAGGTGGGCGGCAGGCGCAGCGCATAACCGTGCGCGACATTTGCGCACGATGGCCGGCCAGCGGGCGCAACTCCAGCCGGCCAGCGCGCGGGCGCTGCACGTAGCTACAGTGCGCACGATAGCGCACATTGGTGCCGCACGCTGCACGCAGCTACAGTGCGCACGATGCGCGCGGCGGCGCCGACAGCCTGAAATTTTTTTTTTTTGAAATTTAAATTGAGATCTGATGCAATACAGGTACAAAATTATGTATTGACAGATCCGAGCCAAAGCTCTGATACCACTGTTGGCGCAGCGGCGGATCCGGATCCCGTTCCCGGGGCGCAGCGGAAGATTTAAAAATTTGCACCGGAAACGGTCAATAGATAACATAAATCAACAATAAACATCCAGGGTGTTTAGATTTGGTACCTTGCTGGCGTCTAGGCGCCTGGGTCCGACCAATTTCACGAGGAAATTGGCACTTCAACGGTTGGCGGTTGTCGTTCTCCTAATCCGGTCCACGACTGGAATCATGACTCTTTCGTCAGTCTGCACTATAAAACGTGACTAATATATCACGGACGGAATCTCCTCGTCGAGGTGGTCGGAACAAGTCCAACCACGACGGCAACGGACGGCGGCGGGCGACGGTGCAAGGTGGGCGGCGACCGTGAGGGAGAATGGAGGGAGAGGGGCGGCTAGTGCTCTAAGGTTTGGAGTGTAGAGTTGTTGTGTATGTAACCCTAGCCTAGCACATATACATATAGACATGTGATGGGCTTGGACCAGCCCAATGGGCCTGGGGCGGGCCCAGGTCCATATGAACATTCGGTTCAAGTCTATCACCGTGGCTTCATCATAATCTCGATCGACGATCAGATCGGACCGATCTACACAGTTTACAAAACTGAGTATTATGATGCGAAAACAAGTTTTCAGACCACCTAGTCCAAAATTGCAGTTTAGCCCCTCCAAGTTTCAAGGAAAGTCAAACTAGCCCAAACTTTGGGGAAATTGCATTTTGACCCCTGTTGACTTTTAGGAATTCGCACTTCCATCCTTCCTCATCCTATGCTCAACAAATTGAGCTCAGTCTCCGTGCGGGAGTCGTGAAACCAGTACTTGTGTGACCCTCAATGGTTCAGGGATACAGCTAGCCGTGGGCCCACAACATGTGTGACTCTGAAATTACATTTTTGGGCTAGCCCATCGGATCATGGTAAAGCGCCTAGCAACATCGCCCCATGATCCCTTAGGTATCACTGATAGTGCCTGCAAGAACCAGTTGGTCATGGTTAGCGTATAGTACGGTCCTTTCAACACATATATCCCGATCAGATCAACGACCATTGGTAAATCGAGAGTCGCTAGAGATCCAATAACCATGCATACATCTCGGAGATCAAATAGTTACATCGTGTGTGTTACTAGGTAAACCCATTTACCTAAAACATATCTAGTACTCTGGCCAGAGATTTATCACACTATTATCTCCTCAGATAGCATAGGATATCCACGCACAAAGGAGAGCGGTGAATCCTCGACAACGAAGCATCGACTCCTACATGCATCGGGACCTCACCCAATCCCGCAACCTAATGACCCCAACTGAGTCGATAAACGGGTCAAAGTGAGGCACCTATCATGTAGAGTCTCAATGACGTTTCGAGTAGTGAGGGCTAATCTGTACAACCAAGACCTCGGACTTAATCCACTCGACAAATGGTAACCACTTGGAAAGTTCGAACGAGGGTAGTTCGATAGATCACCAGGTCACTATCCATCTACATGCTTAGAACATCACAATGTTCCCTACCAATGAAACGTGGTACTTCACATCGCAGATGCTAGTCTCAAGCTCGGGCGGCCTTATCCTCATTTTGACGGCCCAATCGACTAGGAACGAGTTCAGAATACACAGTGACTATTAGATGTGTTTCATGATAGCCATCATATCCTCTATCACATCTAACATACACTATGGTGCATTCTAGGTCTTTATCCAACACAATTGTTAACATTATAAAATAATGAAGATAAATAATGCCATAAAACAATACGAATTTCATAAATAAAGATCGTTTTACAAAGAGTCAATGAGAACCCACACGCCACAAGTTGGCTAGTTGGGCATCTACTCTAACATATACACGGCATCACAAAACAGCAAGCATGAGCACATATCCATGCCAAATCTCAACTCTGTAAGCAAGCTCACATCCGTACCTCAAATCTCTTGTGCAACATTGACTACAAAAGGGGTCCCGAGCAACACATATCTCACACCTGCTAAGCCAAAAACAGACACTAGCTCAGGAACAGAAGCACAAAAAAGCAATAGCTGGGAGTTACGAACTCGACCAGCGCTATACTACCCCTCTATCTCAACAGAGAGCTCTAAACAAACACAAGGTAGGATCTGAACACATACCCCAACAAGCTAAGACGAGATTCTAACAGACTAAAGAAGGGAGATGTCTTCGTACACCTCACCAGCTTCAAGCAAACGTCCAAAAGCAATATCCAAACGAAGCGTCTCAGCAAGAGGAGTCCAACGCTACCACTCTCATTTTAATCGGAGCTTTCTACCGTCGATAATCGAAGAAGATAAGGTTCGGTGAATAATAGCTAGGGGTATCGCGATAGAGTTATCTTACGGGAAATATTCTAAGTGTCGGGAACAATAATGGAGAACGAAGGCAAAGTCCTCTATATACTCAAATCTGCTCAAGATCGCTGAACAGATCTCACCGACAACTTAAATCTCAAAGCTGATATTCCCGCTCGCATCCAGATCTCGCAACAGATCTCACTCTATGCCAAAGCAGATCTCTACTAACTCAAACGACGTCGCACAAGTCCACTACCGCAACTGGACACGTCACCGGCTACTCAAAGATGAATCGCTAGCGCAAGAGAAAACTGAAACCCAAAACGGCGTCGCTCTCTAACACTCATATCTCTCTCAAATCTGAAGACCAAAGCTGCTCACTACTGAGTCTCGCCCGCTAAACCAAAACACTGTCGTTCCAACTAATCCAAACGACGTAGTTTAGCTACTCGCTACAACCAGCTAGCGTACTCTCTTCTGCTCAGCGACAACAGATCTCATCCTTACTGCTGAACGCGATAACTCAGCGATGACCAAAGCTCACATCTAAACAGATCCCGCAACAAGACACTAACTCTCCAGATCTGTTACAAGGACTTATACAAAACCCGATAACTTCTACAAGCCTATCGACTCAAAGCTGATCACCCAGATTCGCTCGCTCAAATCTGAATCCAATAAAACCCGATTAATTAACTCAATTAATCTCATCAGCTTTTCGGGTCTCACATAAGTCTAGGCACTTTGTTGCTTGTTGCGTGTGCTTGATTATGTGATTTATCTGTTGTGATCTTATTGTATTAGTGTTTGCCTAGATGCCGCCTAGACGTAGGGGTAGAGATACCAGACAGATCCGATATAATCAGTGGGTCATAACGAGAAAGGGGAGCGTAGTATTCCTGTTCGTAGGCGTGATAGACAGGTTGATGAGGAGGTGGATGTGTTGGCAGCCCATGTGGATGAAATGGAAATGATCATGGCAAGGTTTCAGGGGATGAATCCTCAGACGTTCAATGGTGACAAGTCTAGTTCCGATGCTAAGTCCTGGTTGCAGCATATTACAGGGCTGTTCGATAGAGTGAGCTATGATGATGAGCGTAGACTGAGTTTAGCGACGTTCCAACTGAGGAAGAATGTAGAGCGCTGGTGGAGAGGTGCTTCACGAGCTCTTGAGAAGACTGGTGTGGGGATTACTTGGGATAGTTTTTGTACAGTGTTCCATCAGGAGTATGTTCCGAAATCTTATGTTAATGCTCGGAGGCGAGTTCGATAATTTGGTTCAGGGAACCATGTTTGTGGGGGAGTATGCTAGGAGGTTTTCTTCTCTCCTTGCCTATGTTCCTCATGTGTCTGGCCGTGAGAGGGCGAAGAGAAACCGATTCTTGGAAGGGCTGAATGAAGATCTTTATTCTTTGGTGTTGGCCAGTTTACCTACTAGCTATGCGGATGCGGTGGACAAGGCGATGGATATCGAGGAAGGATTGCGGAACCACAGGTCTCGGATTCAACCACAATCTGCTCAAGGTACACGTCCCAATGTTCTAGGGGCGCAACCTCCCCAATTTTCTCAGTCAACCTAGCAGCCTCAGCAGTCAGCACAACAATCTGGATGCCATAGGTTTAGGCCTCTTGGCCATCAGTTTAAGAAGAAGCAGAGTTCTAGTTCTTCTGGTTTGGGCAGTTCGAGCAGCAGTAGCAGCCCCAGGGCTATCTTTTGTGATCAATGTGGAGGCAAACACCCTTCGACGCAGTGTGTAGGGGTTCAGGGTTCTTGCAATAATTGTTGGAAGTACGGGCATTTTGCGAGAGTATGTCCTTTTGCTGGATCTCAGCACACCGCTGCCCCACCATAGGGTCGTTCGGGTGGGTCATCTCGAGGTCGTTCTTTCCCTATTCAGCAGCAGAGGATAGGGGAAGCTCAGCATAGGCCGTTTCAGCAGCCTGGTCCTTCACGTTTTGGACAGTCCTCCCAAACCCAGTTCTCAGGACCTCAGTATGCTCAAGTGAAGGCCATGACCAGGGATCAAGCAGAGGTCACACCTGGAGGAATGATCGTAGGTACTTGTACTGTTTTTGATTTTCCAGCACGTGTGTTATTTGATACTGGAGCATCACATTCTTTTATAGCTGATGCATTTGTGGTTGAGCATGGTTTGCATACTACCATATTGCGTGATATTGTTTCTGTTGCGACTCCGGCCGGCACGAGCCTGTTCTCCCAAGAGATTTTGTTGAATGACATACTTAGATTTGGCGAGAATGTGTTGGTAGCTAATTTTTTCCGATTAGTGATGTGAGATTTCGACTGCATAGTGGTAATGGACGTATCGTCTAGTTTTAGGGCCACCGTTGATTGTTTTCATGGCGTTGTGTGTTTTCGGCCCTAGCCTGGAGAGAAGTGGAATTTCTACGACCACGATTCCCAATCTAAGATTCCGTTGATCTCTGCTATGGAGATGTTTGTCCTGTTGTCGATGGACAATTTAGGGTTTATGATTTATGCTTCGGATGCATCCTCGAAGTCATGCGTGGAGCTTAGTGACATCCCCGTTGCTCGCAATTTCCCTGATGTATTCCACGAGGAAATTCCTGGTTTTCCTTCGAGGAGGGAGATCGACTTCAGCATTGAGTTGGTGCCTGGTACAGCTCCTATTTTGCGAACCTCGTATCGTTTAGCACCAGCTGAGCTGAGAGAGCTGAAGGTTCAGCTTAGCGATTTGTTGCAGAAAGGCTTCATTAGGCCAAGCATGTCACCGTGGGGAGCTCCTATTCTGTTTGTAAAGAATAAGGATGGTTCGATGAGGATGTGCATCGACTTTCGGCAACTGAATAAGGCTACTGTGAAGAATAAGTGCCCTTTACCGAGGATATACGATTTATTTGATCAGCTTCAAGGTTCAGCAGTGTATTCTAAGATCGATCTGCATTCAGAGTATCATCAGTTGCGAATTCGAGAAGAAGATGTTGCGAAAACTGTGTTTCGAACGAGGTATGTACATTAAGAATTCTTGGTTATGCCGTTTGGTTTGACTAATGCCCCTGTGATTTTCATGGACCTGATGAATCGAGTCTTTAGAGAGTTCATCGATCAGTTCTTGGTTGTTTTCATCTATGACATTCTAGTTTACTTGAAGACTCCGATGCAACATAAAGAGCACTTGAGACTGGTCCTCCAAACACTTCGAGACTCGCAGTTGTACGCCAAGTTCTCTAAGTGTGAGTTTTGATTGGATAGAGTAGTCTTTCTTGGTCATGTCATTTTGGCTGAAGGTTTATCAGTTGATCCCAGTAAGATAGAGTCTGTAGTAAACTGGGAACGTCCCAAGAACTTTTCAGAGATTCGTAGTTTTTTGGGATTGGCTAGCTATTATCAACGCTTCATGGAGCGATTTTCTAGTATAGCTAAGCGATAGAGTCTGTAGTAAACTGGGAACGTCCCAAGAACTTTTCAGAGATTCGTAGTTTTTTGGGATTGGCTAGCTATTATCAACGCTTCATGGAGCGATTTTCTAGTATAGCTAAGCCTATGACTCAGTTGACCCAGAAGGACAAGAGATTTGTTTGGATGGAGGAATGCGAGAACAGCTTCCAACTGCTCAAATAAAAGCTAACTACAGCGCCAGTGTTAGCTTTACCTTCGGGTTCAGGAGGATTTGTGGTATGTTCTGATGCTTCTCTTAGTGGATTGGGTTGTGTTTTGATGCAGCATGGTCGATTCATTGCGTATGCTTCCCGTCAGTTGAAACCCCATGAGACTCGATACCCAGTTCATGACTTGGAGTTGGCGGCAGTTGTCTTTGCTTTGAATATGGCGCCACTATCTCTATGACAAACATTTTGTGGTGTATACCGACCACAAGAGTCTTCAGTATCTCTTTTCACAGTCCGATTTGAATATGAGGCAGCGTAAGTGGATGGAGCTGCTTCAGGATTTTGATTGCAAGGTTCAATATTAGCCTGGGAAAGTGAATGTAGTTGCTGATGCGCTTAGCAGAAAAGCTCAAGTGGTGATGCTTGCACCGCTCAATATCTCGAAGGTTCACGAGCATCTGAGCACTAATGATTGGCGTTTTTACCCAGGTGATGACTATGTTATGGTGTCATCTTTTCAAGTGGAGCCATATATTGTTTCGAATATTAGGGCAGCTCAGAGAACGGATCCGTATATCCATGAGTTGAAGTTGAAGACCCGAGCTGGACAGTTGGAGGATTATTCTGCCATGTCTGATGGATGTCTGAGGTTTCGAGGCAGGTTGATTGTGCCTAACTCGATTGATTTAAGGGAAATGATCCTAAGAGAAGCTCACTATAAGGCATGACGTAACGTAACATAAAAACGTATGAGTCGTATCCGTGAAGTTTGGACCATGTTCGATTGATCAATCTAAAACCAACGTACGTGGCGGCCGGTTTTACCCGACCTACATCATCATCATCACATTAACAGAGGTTCACTGGGTCCGGTCTCCCAGATCCGCTCATCGTCTATCATTCTACATTAACAGAGGTTCACCAGGCCCGGCATCCCGGATCCGCTCATCGTCTATCTTGCCACAAGTCACTTCAATCCCTCCATTTTTCTTTTAAAACATGCATTTATCATTTCATAAAACATTCATAATGCGTGCATTTCATAAAACATGCAATTTAAAAGTTTAGCCCGTGGTTCACTGGGTCCGGTCTCCCAGATCCGCTCATCGTCTATCATTCTACATTAACAGAGGTTCACCAGGCCCGGCATCCCGGATCCGCTCATCGTCTATCTTGCCACAAGTCACTTCAATCCCTCCATTTTTCTTTTAAAACATGCATTTATCATTTCATAAAACATTCATAATGCGTGCATTTCATAAAACATGCAATTTAAAAGTTTAGCCCGTCAATATATATTTAATTTTTTCCTTTAAAACATTATCATACATAACATCTACATATATAATTAAATATATATTCACGGGCTTCTACATTTTTCTACTCCGATCAAGGACTGGTTCAGGAGCTGACCCACTACTTCTAAGTCCAAAAGAACCTAAACTTAATTTAAAATGGAACTTAGCCTAACACATGACTTGGCTCATAACATAAAATTATACCTTTAAAAATTGACTAACATACTACGTCGACCCAATTTTGACTCAATTAAAAATCCTATGATCAATTTTGACTTAATTAAATCTAAGGATCAATTTTGACTAAATAAATTCTCATGACCAATTTTAACTAAATTAAATCCAAATGACCACAATTTTGACTTTAAAACTTAAAATAAAGTATTAGGTCCAAATTAATTAAAAGTTTGACTCAAAACTTTGACTTTAAAAGATTTTACCAAAATACTCTTAAAATTGGACCCTATGCTTTAAAACTTAATTTTAAAAAGTTTATAAAATACTCACTCATTCACTTTAAAATCAAACATTAAAATTTGTCAAAAATCCCATAAATCAAATAAATTCTAAAAATGCAAGAAAACATCTTAAAATATGCTTAAAACATTAAATAAAGTCATCCACGAACTTTGGCAACCTCTAAGACTCGAAATCTTAATTTTCACAAAAATGACCCGACGAGACTCATTTCGAGCGACAAAATGGTAAAAATAATTAAAATCCATTTATTAACCATGTTTCGACCCACATAACTCTAACTCACCCCACTAGCCACTGGAACAAACGAGACTCAAAAACAATTTAGTACGTGATCAACCCGACGCCCGCAAACCCACTGCCAGCGCGCAGACTGCATCCATGACACGTGCTAGCCATAAAATTCATAACTAATTTGTTCCTTGACCAAATCGCTTCCCGTTTGGACCAACGTGACCCTAACTCAATGAGATATCTCCTGAAATCAACCCTGACCACTCATACTGCATAGGGTGGCTTACCCGACCCCAACAACTCTACTGTCGCACACAGACGACAAGCAAGAACACGTGCTGCTAAAAAATTCATAACTAATTAATTCCTTGACCAAATCACTTTTCGTTTGGACCTACATGATCCTAACTCGATGGAATAACTATTTGTACCATCCTTGGACCGAACCCAAGCCACAAGAACCGTCCATGACCGAAGAACATCAAGAGATGGATCAAATACGTGTTGAAAATCATGATATATGCATGGATCTCAAACAATAAACATAGATAAATTCAAATCACATACAATTCATGCAATAATTGATTAAAAACAGAATATTATGGCTTACATGGTGAGAAAAATAAGAGATATTACATTCCTGGCTTGGAGAAAAGGAAGATCTGCGAGTTACCGACGTGTAGGACGCGAGATCGAGACAAGACCGCCTTTGAATCACCAAAACTCTTGCAAAAGTCGAAGGGGTGTGATGGAGGAGGAGGGGACGGCTCTAAGGAGGAGGAGTGGAGGCTAGGTCACAAAAATTCTGTGTTTGAAAGAATGGGTGGTGCCAAAAATGACCCCTCATGTTTAATTAAGAAATAAAAAGGAGTTTTACAATCTTAACCCTCCACTAAGTTACCAGGTTAATCAAAACTCTAATCCATGTTTTAAAATCTCTAATTTTCTAAAAAAAGGGCCTCCCCAATTTTAAAATACAATAAGTCCATTAAAATAGCTCTTATAGGCGAAAAACGGTTTCCCCTCAAAAAAATCATGAAAACCCCAACTTTCGAAAATTGCTGCTTAAATAAAAAATTTGTTCTTAAAAATCTAAGGCTTAAAAATCTCAAATAATTTTCATCTCGGTCGTCCCTAGTCTCGTCCACGCGTCCGGAACTCAAACAGGCTAAAAACAGATCATGCATATCATGCAGCGTTAAAATCATAAATAAATCACATAAAATGGCATGTAATTTTATAAAATGATTTTCCCCTAGTCATGCACTCATTTCTACGTATTCAAGAATTTCTAGGCGTTACACCAAGATTTCAAGATAACTGAGAAAACAACAGCAAGCAATCTAGCTACTGGAGTTCATTCCATACCTACTCAAACAAATGACGCTACTCATTATACATCTTCTCCTCTAACTCCCACGTAGCTGCTTCCCTACCATGCTTGCTCCATTTGACCATCACCAAAGGAATGGTGTTGTTACTGAGCTGTTTCTCCTTCCTGTCCAAAATCTGTAAGGGATACTCAACATAACTCAAAGTTCGATCCAGCTCCACCTCGTCAGTTTGCAGCACATAAGGATTTGGCTCATACTTCCTCAACATAGACACATGAAACACATCGTGTAATGAGGACAATTCAGGTGGCAACAGAAAACGATAAGCCAAAGGACCGATCCTTTTGACAATTTCATAAGGTCCGACATAACGAGGAGCTAATTTTCTCTTGTGTCCAAATCTCATAACACTTCTGAAAGGAGAAACTTTCAAGAACACCTGATCACCAACCTGAAATTCTAAAGGCTTACGCATTCGGTTTGCATAACTAGCTTGGCGATCTTGTGCAGCCTTCATACGCTGTCGAATCAGATCCACTTGATCTCTCATATGCTGCATAAATTCAGGAGAAGACAGCTGCTTCTCCCCCACTTCTTCCCAGCAAATTGGCGATCTGCACTTCCTACCATACAATGCTTCAAACGGTGACATACCAATCGGTACTTGGTAGCTGTTATTGTACGAAAATTCCACCAGCAACAACGAATCCTGCCAGCTACCACTGAAGTCCATAACAACAGCTCATAACATATCCTCCAAGGTTTGTATCGTTCTCTCAGATTGGCCATAGGTTTGGGGATGATAGGCTGTACTCATAGCCAATCTAGTGCCTAAAGTTGCTTGCATACTCTTCCAAAATCTGGAATTGAAACTTGGATCTCTATCTGAAACTATGGACACCGGCACTCCATGCAATTGAATTACAAAATCGACGTACAATTTCTCCATTTTATTCAAAAAATTCGTCATATTGTAGGGAATAAAGTGGGCTGACTTTGAAAGTCTGTCAATTACTACCCAAATAGCATCACAACCATGGCTGGAACGAGGAAAATGGGTCACAAAATCCATAGCTACATGCTCCCAATTCCACTAGGGCACCTCTAAACTCTGCAATAGTCCACCAGGTCTCATCCTTTCCGCCTTGCTGAAAATTCAGACAACAAGCAACAAAATCAGCAACATCTTTCTTTAAACCTGCCCACAAATAGTGCGGTTTTAAGGTATGGTACATCTTCCTTGCACCAGGATGGACACTATGACGACTATATGTTATATGATTACGATACGTTACGACTTATGTTACGAATCATGTTTTAAGATCATCCATGCATGCATGATTTAATGTTATCTTATTACACGTATATGCTTGCATGTGGTTTAACTAGTATGTACCTTGCTATTTTAATAGATAGAGCATGCTGAGCCTCTAGGCTCACTAGGTCAAATGATGCAGGTGAGACTGCTGATGAGTACATTCCTACTGGCGGTTAGGACCTCTGAGCGCCCTTTGCAACTGTACCCCGTTGCTGCGTTGATGTTTTATCTCTGTTATGATACTCTTTTCAGATACTTTATTCACCATGATTTCAGTTTCCACGATTTTTACCTAGTCTGGTTTTAAACAATATGGATGATTTTATGTTTTAAGATATTTATTTTAATTACGATTTAAAGTAACGTTGAGAAATATTTAAATGGAACGAGTCATGCCTTTTTAGTTTATCTATTCCGCACATTTTGTTTTTTTAAAAAAATCTTTTCTAGAGTCTGGTTCGTTTCAGTTGGTATCAGAGCGGTGGTTCTGGTGGGGTACTAGCCTGCTGCGTGGATCTCGGAAGTCGCACTATAAGTCTGTGAGTTTTATAGTTTTACGATTCATTTTCATTTTCGTATGATGCATGTTCTATTTCTGCATTAGTTTTACTTTAGGAGTTTAAGAGTTAGACGCCTAGTCATGCACTTTGATTTACGTTAGGGGTTTGGCTGCCAGTATGCCTCCCAGACGTGACAGGGATAAACAGGATGATGATACTCCTCCCCCACCTCCGTAGTTGATGCCATATGAGAGGGTAAGCGAGGACTGTTGGGAAAGCGGTGGCGGATCCGGATCCCGTCTCCTGGCGGCGCAGCGGAAGTTTAAAATTTAAGCACCGATAAACGTTCAATACAATAAAATCATGCTATAAACCATTCATAGGATGATTAGTAGATTACCTTGCTGGCGACTTGCGCCTGGCTCCAACCGGAATTACAAGAAGACCGGCTCTTCACGGTAGGCGGCTGTAGATTCGTAAATATACTTGGGCTTGAACCGGCCCATTGGACTTGGGTCAGGCCCAAGTCCATATATGAACATTCGGTTCGTTTAATTCATTGCGGTTTCATCATAACTCCGATCGACGATCAGATCGGACCGATCGACTCAATTTCCAAAATTGAATATTATGATGCGAAAAACGCTTTTTCAGATCACCTAGTCCAAATGACAGTTTTGCCCCTCAACAGTGGGAAATCACGATTTGACCCCTGTTGACTTTTAGGAAGTCGCACTCCCTAAAATCCTCCTCAAGTGCTCAACACATTGAGCTCAGTTTCCGTGCGGGAATCACGAATCCAGTACTTGTGTGACCCTCAATGGTTCAGGGATACAGCTAGCCGTGGCCGGAATCACAATTCCGGACTTGCCCATCGGATCATGGTAAGAGCGTCTAGCAACATCGCCCCATGATCCCCTAGGTATCACTGATAGTGCCTGCAAGAACCAGTTGGTCGTGGTTAGCGTACAGTACGGTCCTTTCAATCCATATATCCCGATCAGATCAACGACCATTGGTAAATCGAGAGTCGCTAAAGATCCGATAGCTATGCATACATCTTGGAGATCAAATAGTGACATCACGAGTGTAACTAGGTAA
>KV002767.1:213795-287825 GCA_001598015.1 Dorcoceras hygrometricum
CATGCATAGCATCTGCATTTTATTCTTGCTGTTTACTGCTGTTTTATAGTTGCTATCCGTACTGGGGTTTGACCCCATGTCCCTCTGGGGCTTGGTTGTATTCCTTGTTGTGTTGTTTCAGGAAACCCAGGTTTTACAGCTGGTCGTGGTTTTAACCCAGCTGGTGGTGCCCCAGGAGGTGGTTAGAGTATCCAGTGGCGTATAGCATATTTAATATGTATCAGTATTCTTAGCCAGGGGGATGCCCTGCGCTTTGTCGTTGTATTAGGTTGTTGGAGTCTGATACATATTGCTGTTGTTTTTATGCTATACTGTTTTGTTATGGCTTGTAGCCATTTTTTGTTTTTGTTGGTTTTTATAAACTGGGATCTATTTTAAGTATCGCACTATTTTAAATTATATTGTTTTAAACCGTAAGGCCAAAAGCGAAAATTTTACCCGCTTTTTAGTAGCTTCCGCATGTGTTTATATGTTTATCTCTGATTTTATGCTATATTGATTGTGTTGTTTAATGGTTTTTATAAACTGGGATCTATTTTAAGTATCGCACTATTTTAAATTATATTGTTTTAAACCGTAAGGCCAAAAGCGAAAATTTTACCCGCTTTTTAGTAGCTTCCGCATGTGTTTATATGTTTATCTCTGATTTGAGCACGAGTCCTGACAGCGTGCATGATCTTAAAACACTTCATATCATAACATATCGTATAACATATAAGGCATGACATAACGTAACCTGAAAAACGTATGACTCGTATCAGTGAATGTGAGCGGGCGTATGACTGATCAGTCGTAATAACCAACGTACGTGGCGGTGTGGTTCACCCCGATATCACACGAGGATCCCTATATGTCACACATCCTATAAATTGCCACTTCACCATGTCGTGATCACATGGATCCATAGGCCCTATAATCATACCTAAAAACAAGGGATCCCCGGACCCGTCTACCCGGCTAACTCCCATCGTAGACTTGCCACATCACTTCAATCCATCGGGTTTTAACTTAAAAAAACATGCCTGATCATTTCATAAAATCTCATGATGCGTGAATTTCTTAAAATCATGTAACTTGAAACTTAGCCCGTTAATGTATATTTAATTCATTTACTTGAAAACATTTACGTACATAAAATACTACGTATATAATTAAACATACATTTACGGGCTTCTACATTTTTCTACTTCGGTCAAGGATTGATCCCGGGGCCTGGCTCACCACTTCTAGACCAAACATCGCTCTAAACTCGGCCGATGAAACGAATGTTCACCGCTTTTTTCAATTTTTGCCTAATTTCTTTAAATTTTTTATTTCTTAAAATCAAGGCTAAATGGACTAATTAAAATCAATTTTGACTTCTAGAAAACAATTTGGGACTTATAAAAATCGATTTTGACTTTTAAAATCAATTTAAATAAATTTTGACCTCGAAAGCCGATTTTGACCCAACAGACCGATTTTGACCAAATTAAATCCCAAAAATCGATTTTGACTCCAATAAAATTCCAAAGACCCTAAATTTTGACTAAGAACTTAAAATTACACATAACTTAAATTATTTAAAATGTTTGACTCAATTTTGACCTTCTGACTAATTTCTTTAAACTGGACATTTGACACATTAATTAAAATAACATGTCCCTAAATAAAATAACTTGGACCGATTTTAAAACATTTGACTCGAGACTTGATGAACCAATCTGGTCCAACCGAATCATCCGGTTCAACTGAACCGAACCAACCCACCAAATAACCTAAACCGCACGCCCCTCCTCATGCGTGCGCCGTCGCGACCACCTACTGGTCTTCATGATCGCACTCCCTGCTCCGGCCACCATGGCTGGAGCCCTTCCGGCTGGACCACCCCCAGGTACATCCGGTCCTAACCTGACCGACCTTGGCTCAAACCTTGGGCTAACCACGGAGAACGGATCGCTTAAAGTGGACGCACCAGCCATGCGGCGCGATGCGCCACTCTCGACTTATAGGGCATGATCTGGATCGCTCGACCACCTAGACACTTTCCTACCTTGATCTAGACCACCTTGAGTCCCCTAGGAACCTCTAGAACCGAGCCATCACCCCTGTAAATCGCCATGACCGAAGCCTCAATGGAAGGAAGCATACCATGTCAAAACCGTGAAGCCTATGCATGAGTTTCGAACCATGAAGAATTGATCTAAACATTTTGCATCAAATTCACATAACAATTTCTTATAAACAGAATAATACAGTTTAATTGGTGAGAAAAAGGATTGATATCACATGTCTGGGTTGAAGAAGACGTAGATCTGCGACGTACGGACGTTCTAGACACGAGATCGGGGCTCTGCCTGATTTGGATCACCAAGTTTTCTTCAATGGGTGAAGGTTTCGAATTTTGTGTGTTCAAGGAGTGGAGAGGATGGCTGATGCATGTATTGGAGTCTATGTTTGTGTAATTTGTGTTTAAGAAATTAAACATTTTGCATCAAATTCACATAACAATTTCTTATAAACAGAATAATACAGTTTAATTGGTGAGAAAAAGGATTGATATCACATGTCTGGGTTGAAGAAGACGTAGATCTGCGACGTACGGACGTTCTAGACACGAGATCGGGGCTCTGCCTGATTTGGATCACCAAGTTTTCTTCAATGGGTGAAGGTTTCGAATTTTGTGTGTTCAAGGAGTGGAGAGGATGGCTGATGCATGTATTGGAGTCTATGTTTGTGTAATTTGTGTTTAAGAAAATAATGAATGCGCCTATTATGACCCCTATAGCTTTAATTAAGAAAATACCAGTTTGCCCTTCTAATTAAATTAAAAGGTGCTTAAAAACTCATACTTGGGCTTTAAAGATTGCAAAATTTCGAAATCTAGGCCTCCTCATAATTTAAAATGTCTTAAAACTCAATATACCAGCCCGTATAGGTGAAAAACGGGTTCTCCTCCAAAATAGTTATAAAAATCCTAATGTTCAAAAATATTTGATTAAAATAAAATAAATTCATTCTTAAAAATCTTATAACTTACAATCTCAAATTATTTTAATTCCAGTCGACCCTAATCTCGTCCACACGTCCGTAGCTCAAGCAGGCTGAAAAATAACACATGCATACCATGCAGCATAAAATCATAAATAATTCACAGAATAAGGCATGTAATAATCTAAAAATATTTTTCTCCTAGTCATGCACTCATTTCTACGTCGTCAGGAAATTCTAGGCGTTACAACTCTCCCCCACTTATAGGAATTTCATCCCCGAAATTGAGTACGTACCGAATAACTCCGGGTAGCGCGTCCGCATATCGGCCTCAGTCTCCTAGGTAGCTTCATCCTCCGAGTGATTCTGCCACCGGACCTTGACCATCGTAATACTCCGTGCTCTCATCCTAAGCTCCTCCCTAGCTAGAATCTGCACAGGTTGCTCCTCAAACGATAAATCTGGTGACAACTGGAGCGGCTCAAAATCCAACACATGAGACGGATTCGGAATGTACTTCCGCGGCATCGAGATATGGAAGACATTATGCGCTGCTGACAGACTAGGTGGTAACACCACTCGATAAGCCAGAGTACCAACCCTCTCCAAAATCTCGAATGGTCCAATAAACCTAGGTCTAAGCTTGCCTCTCCGGCCAAAGCTGCGCTGCTGACAGACTAGGTGGTAACACCACTCGATAAGCCAGAGTACCAACCCTCTCCAAAATCTCGAATGGTCCAATAAACCTAGGTCTAAGCTTGCCTCTCCGGCCAAAGCGCATCACGCCCTACATGGGAGATATCCTCACAAACACATGATCTCCCACAGCTAGCTCCAGATCTCTTCGTCTCTGATCGGCATAACTCTTCTGATGACTCTAGGATATCCTCATCCGATCCCGAATCCTCGTCACGATATCCGCTGTCTACTGCACTAACTCCGGCCCAGTAAGCACTCTCTCGCCAACCTCGTCCCAGTGTAAGGGAGATCTACATCTCCTCCCGTAAAGCGCCTCATACTGATCCATCCCAATCGATGCCTGAAAGCTGCTGTTGTATGTGAACTCTACCAGTGGCAGTCTTGAATCCCACGTACCCTGAAAATCAATCACACAAGCTCTCAGCAAATCCTCCAAAATCTGGATGACCCCCTTGGACTTTCCGTCTGTATGCGGATGAAAAGTTGTACTGAACGACAATCTAGTCCCCAAGGCGGCATGTAAGCTCCTCCAGAACGTATATGTGAATCTAGTGTCTCTGTCTGACACTATCGAGACTGGTATGCCATGCAGTCTGACCACCTCTTGGATATAAAGCTCTGTGTACTGCGTCAGGGTGAAAGTAGTCTTCACCGGTATGAAATGCGGTGACTTGGTGAGTCTGTCCTCAATCACTCATATAGCCGTGAACCCTCTGGGACTCCTGGGCAATCCAACCACAAAATCCATCGTGATATTCTCCCACTTCCACTCAGGAATGGGAAGTGGCTGCAACAACCCTGCCGGTCGCTGATGCTCTGCCTTGACCTCCTGACAAGTCAAGCACTCAGACACGAATCTCCCTATGCCTTTCTTCATCCATTGCCACCAATACAATGTCTACAAATCTCTGTACATCTTCGTACTCCCTGGGTGTATGGAGTACGTCGATGCATGAGCCTCAGATAAGATCTCGGCTCTCAACTGACCAGTGCTTGGCACCCACATCCGGCCTCTGAAACGGACTATCCCATCCTCAACAGTATACAGACCTCGTCCTCCGTCCTCATCATGCTGCCTCCACTGCTGTAACTGCTCATCGGAAGCATGCCCCTCTCTGATCCGCTCTCTAAGATTCGACTGAATAGTGAGCGCTGCTAAACTCGGCACACAGCCTCCTGCATAGAACTCTAGGCCGAACCTCTCTATCTCAGTCTGTAGTGGCCTCTCAACTGACAAACAAGCCACCACTGCAGTCTTCCGGCTCAAAACGTCTGCCACTACATTAGCCTTACCCGGATGGTAGCTAATGTCGCAGTCATAATCCTTCACCAACTCTAACCATCTACGCTGCCTCATATTCAGCTCCTTCTGGGTGAATAAGTATTTGAGGCTCTTGTGGTCGATGAATATCTGACACTTCTCGCCGCACAAATAATGCCTCCAAATCTTCAGGGCAAACACCACTGCAGCAAGCTCCAAATCATGTGTCGGATAGTTCCGCTCATAACTCTTCCAGCTGCCTTGACGCATATGCAATAACCTTACCACCCTGCATCAGAACTACACACTGCAGCAAGCTCCAAATCATGTGTCGGATAGTTCCGCTCATAACTCTTCAGCTGCCTTGACGCATATGCAATAACCTTACCACCCTGCATCAGAACTACACCCAAACCTCTCAAAGACGCATCTGTGTAAACCACAAACTCCTCGTGCTCCACTGGCATAGCTAACACTAGTGCTGAAGTAAGGGCCTCCTTCAGCTGATCAAAGCTCCTCTGACACTCGGGACTCCACACATACTTCGCATTCTTCTTGGTCAAGGCTGTCAAGGGCACTGAAATCGAAGAGAATCCCTTGATAAATTTGCGATAATAACCTGCCAAGCCCAAGAAACTATGAATCTCCGCTGCATTCCTCGAAATCCCCCAGTTCTTCACTGCCTCCACCTTCGATGGGTCAACAGAAATCCCATCTCTCGACACAATATGCCCTAAGAAATCCAGCTGCTCCAGCCAAAACTCGCACTTGCTGAACTTGGCATGTAATCTGTTCTCCCTCAACGTCTGCAAAGCCGTCTGCAAGTGCTGTCTGTGCTCCTACAAGATCCTCGAATAGATCAGAATATCGTCGATGAACACAATGATGAACTGGTCTAGATACTGTCTGAATACCCCGTTCATCAGATCCATGAAAATTGCTGGGGCATTCGTCAAGCCAAACGGCATCACCAAAAAATCGTAGTGGCCGTAGCGTGTCCTAAAAGCAGTCTTGGACACGTCCTCCTCTCTAACTCTCAGCTGATGGTAGCCAGATCTCAAATCAATCTTCAAGAACACCAAAGCTCCCTGCAACTGATCAAATAAATTCTCAATCCTCGGGAGTGGATACTTGTTCTTCACTATGACTCTGTTCAGCTCCCGATAGTCAATGCACAGTCTCATGCTGCCATCTTTCTTCTTCACGAATAACACCGGTGTGCCCCACGGAGAAAAGCTAGGACGAATGAACCCCTTATCAAGCAACTCCTGAATCTGCTCCTTAAGCTCCTTCATATCAGTAGGAGCT
Organism: Dorcoceras hygrometricum; assembly: GCA_001598015.1. Taxonomy (NCBI): domain Eukaryota; kingdom Viridiplantae; phylum Streptophyta; class Magnoliopsida; order Lamiales; family Gesneriaceae; genus Dorcoceras; species Dorcoceras hygrometricum. Next base: position 220,034 of record KV002767.1, read on the forward strand.
AATCGATAAGGTGCCTTAGAGATAGGCACTGTCCCTAGCATCATCTCAATAGAAAACTCCAACTCTCGCTCCGGTGGAACTCCCACTACGTCATCAGGAAAGACGTCTGCATAATCTCTGACTACCTCCACATCAGCTAGTGAAGGGCCTGCTGAACCTCCAGAAGAGGTAACGCTGGCCAAGAAGGCCTGAAATCAATGCTCAACTAGCCTCCATAATCTCTGACTACCTCCACATCAGCTAGTGAAGGGCCTGCTGAACCTCCAGAAGAGGTAACGCTGGCCAAGAAGGCCTGAAATCAATGCTCAACTAGCCTCCTGGTCTGCAGAAAAGATATGAATCTGGGCTTCCACGGCCTCCTAGCTACCTCGAATAAGAAAGCCTCCTGCCCTGGCGGTCTGATAGACACTGTCCTCTGCTTAAAATCAATCACGGCTCCAAACTCTGTCAGCCAATCCATGGCTTGGATGAGGTCGAATCCTGTCATTGGCAAAACGACCAAATCTGCTATAACTGCGTGGTCCTGAAATGTCATCGTCAGACCCTGCACGATACTGGTGTTCGTCAACTCCTCTCCTGACGGAACCGTCATGAAGAGAGCTACCCCCATGCTCTCCGGAATAATTCACATCCTCTGTGTGAATGCACTCGAAATACACGAGTGGGTCGCCCCTGAGTCTAGCAAAGCGAGTGTGGTGACCCCTTGCACACAAATCTCGCCTAAAACAGAAGCGTCACACAGGTACGCGTTTACGGTCATACTAAATCCCAAAATCAGATTAGATACCTAAAACAGTTCTAACGTCGCTAGTCCTATCCGTCCAAGTTCTCAAAGCAAGTCCTAGAAGTCCTACAGTTCTCACCTATGTTCACCTAGCAACTAAGGCAACAAGTTTCCCAGCAGTGCTCTATCTAGAATGCAGTTCTAAAACACCAAGTTAGTGACATGGAAAAACATGGAAACGACAGAAATCTAAACGGAATACCTGTGAGCGAAGTCGTGTCCGGATCTGTAGCCTCATCCTGCATCACGAACACGTGACCAGTACCCTGTCTCCTCTTAGGGCAGTCCCTAGAAACATGCCCCGGCTCCTTGCAGTGAAAACACCTGCCAGTCCCTAGCATACATGGTCCTGGATGCCGCTTGCTGCACTCCTTGCAGACTGGAAACTCTACAGGTCTAGGGGCGCTGGCCCCCTGCTGCTGTGGTCTCTACTGGCCGTGCGGCCTCTGCAGCTGCTGCGATGGGCCCTTAGAAGTCCCCTGATAAGGTCTCTTTGCCGGTGGCTGCAAAGACTGGCCCCTGACGGGCGGCTGCATCTGTCTCTTCTTCTGATAGACCTCCCTCATATCCTTCCGACCCCTCTCAGACCGGTAAGCCTTGTTCACTGCCGCCATATAGGTCTCCACGTCCGCCATGTTGACAACGTGGCGGATGTCAGGTTGTAGTCCATCAGTAAACTGCCTCAACTTCTCACTCTCAACTGTAGCAATCGAGGGCACAAAGGTACACCCTCGCTCAAACTACCTCACATACTCGGCAATCGATTGTCTCCCTGGCGGAGACTCATAAACTCCCGAATCAGCTGGCTCTGGGCATCTACAGGAAAATACTTCTCGTAAAAGGCTTTCTTGAACTCTCTCCAAGACAGGCTCTCCAAGTACAGTCCAAACACTGCGCCCTTCAACCATAGGGCAGCGTCTCCCTTCAGCATGAAAATAGCACATCGGACCTTATCGGCGTCCGCTAGCCCCATGTAGTCATATATAGTCTCCATGGATCGAATCCACTCCTCTGCAACAAGTGGATCAGTGGTGCCAGCAAACTCCTTAGGTCCCTGCTTGCGGAACCTCTCTGCAACGTCCTCTTCATGCGACTTCCCGGGTCTCTCTGACTGACGCTCCAATAGCCTGGTAATCCCAGCTAGCATGTCCACGCTGGCTCGCTCATACGGAGTCAACTGAGGTGGTGGGGGAGGAGGAGGAGGTGTAGCACCATCCTGTGGGGTCCTAGCACGTCGGGGAGGCATTGTTCTGATACACAAAAACCTTATCACGTAAATATAAGTGCATGACTAAGCGTCTATTTTTAAAATTCTAAGGCCAAAAAAATATCATGCAAGGCTAAAACATGCAGCATGCAAACATAAACATAACTAAAGAAATAAAACTCACATACTGGTAGTGCGACTTCTAGCTCCACGCAGCAGGCGAGTACCCACCAAAACCACCGCTCTGATACCAACTGAAACAAACCAGACTCTAGAAAAAAAAATTTAAAACATATGCAGAAGCAAACATAAACTTAACTGTATGGCTCGTTCCTTTCTAAAAAATTTCTAAATCATTTTCTCAAAAATACTTTAAGCATAAATAAAGGAATATTTAAAACATTGAAACATTCAAGCAGAATAAATTCACTGAGTAAAAATACTGAAAGTAAACATGTTTAAAAACCAATATCTGAAATTGTATCATGACAGACTAAAAACATAAAGGCGGTCACGGGGTACTGCTGCAACAGGAGCTCATACGTCCTCACCGCCAGTCGGGATGTACTCCTCGGCAGGGCCATCACCTGCACCATTTAAACCTATTGAGCCTAGAGGCTCAGCATGATCTATCGTAATACATAACAAAGAATATACTAATAAAATCGCATGCAATCACGTACTTGTAATTAAAATAACGTTATAACGTGAATGCGTGCATGATCTTAAAAAATTTCATATCATAACATATCGTATAACATATAAGGCATGGCATAACATAACCTGAAAAACGTATGAGTCGTATCAGTGAATGTGAGTGGACGTATGACTGATCAGTCGTAATAACCAACGTACGTGGGATGTGGTTCACGCCGATATCACCCGAGGATCCCTATATGTCACACATCCTATAAATTGCCACTTCACCATGTCGTGATCACATGGATCCATCGGCCCTATAATCATACCTAAAAACAGGGGATCCCCGGGCCGGCTACCCGGCTAACTCCCATCGTAGACTTGCCACATCACTTCAATCCCTCGGGTTTTAACTTAAAAAAACATACCTGATCATTTCATAAAATCTCATGATGCGTGAATTTCTTAAAATCATGTAATTTGAACCTTAGCCCGTTAATGTATATTTAATTCATTTTCTTGAAAACGTTTACGTACATAAAATACTACGTATATAATTAAACATACATTTACGGGCTTCTATATTTTTTTACTTCGGTCAAGGATTGATCCCGTGGCCTGGCTCACCACTTCTAGACCAAACATCGCTCTAAACTCGGCCGATGAAACGAATGTTCACCGTTTTTTCAAATTTTTGCCTAATTTTTTTAAATTTTTGATTTCTTAAAATCAAGGATAAAGGGACTATTTAAAATCAATTTTGACTTCTATAAATCAATTTGGGACTTATAAAAATCGATTTTGACTTTTAAAATCAATTTAAATAAATTTTGACCTCAAAAGCCGATTTTGACCAAATTAAATCCCAAAAATCGGTTTTGACTCCAATGAAATTCCAAAGGCCCTAATTTTTGACTAAAAACTTAAAATTACACAGAACTTAAATTATTTAAAAGGTTTGACTCAATTTTGACCTTCTGGCTAATTTCTTTAAATTGGACCTTTGACACATAATTAAAATAACAGGTCCCTAAATAAAATAACTTGGACCAATTTTAAAACATTTGACTCGAGACTCGATGAAACGATCTGGTCCAACCGAATCATCCGGTTCAACTGAACCGAACCAACCCACCAAATAAACCTAAACCGCACGCCCCTCCTCATGTGCACGCCGTCGCGACCACCTACTGGTCTTCGCGATCGCACTCCCTGCTCCAGCCACCATGGCCGGAGCCCTTCCGGATGGACCACCCCCAGGTCCAGCCGGTCCTAACCTAACCGACCTTGGCTCTAACCGTGGGCTAACCAGGGAGAACGGATCGCTGAAAGTGGATGCACCAGCCATGCGGCGCGATGTGCCACTCTCGACTTCTACGGCATGATCTGGATCGCTCGACCACCTAGACACTTTCCTACCTTGATCTATACCACCATGAGTCCCCTAGGAACCTCTAGAACCGAGCCATCACCCCTATAAATCGCCATGACCGAAGCCTCAATGGAAGGAAGCAAACCATGTCAAAACCGTGAAGCCTATGCACGAGTTTCGAACCATGAACAATTGATCTAAACATTTTGCATCAAATTCACATCATAATTTCTTAAAACAGAATAATTCAGTTTAAATGGTGAGAAAACATGTTAAGATAAAATTTATTAGTTTTGTTGATAACAAAATAAGACCAAGAAATGACCTTAAGCTTTCGCAGAAGATTTCAGACGTCATGACGTCATCCAAGTGTATTGAAGATTTCAGACCTCGTGATGTCATACAAACGTATTGAGCTTTTCAGATCTCGTGACGTCATGCTTTTAAGTACAGTTTCAGTTTTGAGAGTTCTGAGTTAAGCGCTGACATCTGAGTTGACCTTTCGGGAAGTATTCAAAACTGAGCAGAGTTAAGTATTCAGAGATTCAGTCTTTGTTGTCGGGTTGATGCTTTCGAAACAGATTTGGTTATTTGGATCAGTTCAGATATCGGGAACAGTTATTCAGACTTGAAGCTATCGTGAGAGATCTGTTGTTAGAAGCAAAGTGTATTCAGCCTTGAGTAACAGATTGTGGTATATTGTTTCAGTTTCGAGTATTTCAGTTGTGAACAGTATCTACTTAGTTATTCAGATCTCAGTATTTCAGAAGTGGTTATAGAGCTATCAGAGCACATCAGATTTGAGGTTGTCAGAAGTGTTTGACTCAGACTTAGGAACAGTATACTTTCAGAAGTGGCAGAAATTGAAAATATTTAGATATCTCTGTATATTCAGTTGTGACAGCTTCGTATACACAATCAGCGATGAGATAACCAATTACTTCAAGGGAGAAAGAACTGTTTTAACGGAAAGAGCTTTCAGGCATAAGGAACGAATAGCTTCAAACGCTATCATATGTTTAAATTGGAAAGAATCAATGATCACGATTGAATCATAAAAATTCCTGGAATTAAGAAGACAATGTCAGAGCTATTTTGGGTAATAGTACACAGTACGCATAGGACGTTATACGATGTTTACCCAAATATGGTTATACGACAAATCAGCCCTGACGAAGCGCAATTTACCTTCAGTGGAGCAGTGTATGCGGTTGTATGATACGATGAAGATATGCAGAGGAGAATATTTCTGACAGTTGAGAACAAAGAGTGTAAAAGGCTGAAGAATTCAAATGATGAAGCTCTCCGCTATCTTTTGCTCTTGACACTATCAGTGTTCTACAACACTCACTCTTTGTCATCAAAAAGCTCTCATAAACTTACTGGAAATTGTCATTGTAAAAATATCCTAAGTCCAGTGTGTAAAACTCGAAGACATTCAGTTCAGATTCATAGAGTTAATATTCGAGTTACCTTCTGGTTTACATTTGTAAACAGTTCTTGTTGATAAAAGAACCATAAGATTTACAGCACTCAATAGTTGTGTATTCCATTGTATAATCTTTTTGAGTCTGTAACAAACGTGCTACGTAAAGCCGTTTGAGTAAAATCAAAGTGTTTGTAAACAGCAGCTGCGTCTGCGTGTATTTGGAGATTGCTAGGAGTTAACTTGGAGAATGGCACAATGACCGGGTGTTTACAGTGTCTGTATTCATCAAAGCCTTCTAGTGGAACCTTCCTGAAAAGGAAGAAGGGGAGACGTAGGATTTGATATCCGAACTTCCATAAACAAATCTCTTGACCTTGCAATTTTACTTACTGCATTTATTTTCAGTTTACACTGTTCACTGGTTAATTGACTTTTTCCGCACATTTATTGTTAGTCGAGAGATCAGTATTTTGACTGAGATACCTTAAATCTGGTAATACAGATTTAAGATAAGCGAGGCGCTTGTAAAAATCGTTTAAGGTTTCAAAAAGTTTAAATATAAGGAGTTCATTCAAACCCCCCCCCCCCGCCCCTTATGAACTCCTAAGGCTGTTTTCGATCCATATTGATCCTATCAATTGGCACAACAAGATTCCTATGTTTTCTAAGGAGGACTATGATGACTAGAAGATAAGAATGCAAGCGCACTTAGCTGCTCAAGACGATGATATGTGGTCAGTCATCACTGATGGTCCAATGAAAATAATGAAGATCAACATAGCATTCGCGATATCTGATGGTGCACCTGAGTATGTAGAAAAGAGGAGACATGAGTATACTAACGAGGAGAAAAAGAAAGCAAACTTGGACAATGTGGCCAGGGATATCTATACAAGACGCTGGATAAAAATATTTTCAGCAAAATCAAAACCTGTGCCACAGCGAAGGAAATCTAGGAGAAGCTGATACAAATTTGTGAGGGAAATGATGAGACAAAGGAGAACAAGCTTACTGTGGCCCAGCAGAAATATGAGTCAATGAAGATGAAAGATGGAGAAACCATGGAGGAGTTCGATGAGCAATTTAGTGCTGTGGTGATAGAGCTTACAAGTTTGGGCAAAGAATACAGCAACCGTGAGTTGGCGTTGAAGGTGATGAGAGCGTTGCCTAGAGAGTGGGATGTTAATACCATGGCTATGCGTGACTCCAAAGATCTGAACAAGTTGGAATTTCATGACCTCTTTGCAAATCTTAAAGCATATGAGTTTGATTTAGAAACAAGATCTGAAGCTGGACCCTCAACCTCCCAACCAACAAAAGCACTAGCGGCAACAACATTTGAGCAGTGCTCTCCAAGAACGAGCAAATCTGCAGAACAACTCAGCAACGATGCCATGTCCCTCTTCTTTAAGAAGTTTGGGAAATTCATGAGAAAATCCTACAACCCTTATTTCTCTTACAATAATTATAATAAATCTGAAAAGTTATCTACTGATATGAACTGTTTCAACTGTGGTCATCCAGGTCATTTTGCTGCTGACTGTAACAGGACAAAGAAGGAGGACAGACCCAGAAAAGATGAGAAGAAAGATGAAAGATCAAAGGAAAGATCCAAGGAAAGAAGAATGAGGACAAGATCTGATAAGAGGCCCAGCAGAAAGAACGATCGCAAAGTACTGGTTGCTGAGGAGAGCAACAAAAACTGGGTGGACACAGATTCCGATTCCTCATCAAGCAGCTCTTCTTCAAGCGACAGTGAACAGGAGGAAGTTCACTGCCTAATGGCTAACCAATCTTCAGATGACGAGGTTTTCGATTTCTCAAATACTGAATTTACACGGGAGGACCTAATCACTGCACTAAATGAAATGGTCCAAGAGTAATGTAAGCTTTCTCTGACATTCGAGGAAGTCAAAGCTGAAAACATAGATTTAAAAAATAGTTCAGTGGAACCAAGATCTGTTCAACTTGGTAAAACTGACAGTTTACAAATCGAGTTGAGTAAGCTTAAGGCTGAGAATGATTCGTTGAGATTAAGATCCAGTGAGCTCGAAGCAGAAAACGAAAGGTTAAATGAAGTGATGAGCTCCTGGACCAAGTCTTCTGTTTCTCTGAGCAAACTGCATGAGGCTCAAAAGCCATTAAATGATAAACCTGGCTTGGGCTTCAATAATGGTGAAAGCAGCGCTGGAGAAACCAGTACTCAATCACATCTGGTATATGACAAGTTCAAAAAGATGAGCTTTGTCAAAGCCAGTGTGATATATGACTACTGCAAGTCAGTGAGGTATGATGACCCGAACTCTTCAAAGCTGAATCAAAAAGGAAAATCTGGTATCGGCTATCTTAGACCTGAGAACTCCAAGCCAAGCTGGCTAAAGAACAAACTTGACAAAGATAAAGCGAAAGCCGGTTCTAAGTCGTTTGTTTCTCACCAGCCCAGGCGTAGTTCGAAGAAGGTAAAGTCTGTTTGGAGAAAGGTTCAGCCGAGGAGAGATCTAAATGGTCAAAATATCAAACCAACACTCAACAGATCTCAAAAATTTCTGCACAGACCCTTATGGACTATCATACTGGGAAAACTGTTAAGGTCATTCAAGTATGGGTCCGGAAAGGGGTAATCCGATCTGGACCCAAGTAAAATTTGGTACCAAAATCTGTTTTTATGATTGCAGGATAACAGGTACAAAGCTGGAGACGAGTCAATAATTTGGTATCTTGACAGTGGGTGTGCAAGACACATGACTAGAAACCCAAAGCTGCTATCAGATGTTACCGCACACAAAGGAGCAAAGATAGTTTTTGGTGATAACTCACATGGTAACACTGTGGGTAAGGGTAAGCTTACCCATGGTAACATTTCAATATCCGATATTTTAATTGTTGAGAACCTGTGCTATATTTTAATTAGCATAAGTCAGCTGTGTGACAAGGGTTACACAGTTAGCTTTCAAAAGCACACTTGCACACTTCAGAGTCCAGAAGGTCAGACTGTTTTGGTAGGTAAAATATCGAGGAATACCTACATTATCAATTGGTCAGAGCTAATGGGATCTGAACAGATCTGTCTTGCAGCCAACTCTTCCAAGAGCTGGTTGTGGCATTAGCGCATGAATCATCTAAACTTTAAAACGTTTGCCCATTTGAGTCAGCATGAACTGGTTTCTGGTATGCCCAAAATCAATTTTTCTAAGGACAAGATTTGTGCCGCATGTCAGCTTGGTAAACAAATCCGTTCTACTTTTAAAAATAAAGGCGGTAAACGTTCTTCCCGAAACTTAGAGCTTTTACATATGGATCTTTTTGGTCCTATTCCAGTAACAAGCTTAGGGGGAACGAACTACACCCTAGTTGTTGTTGATGATTTTACAAAATTCACTTGGGTGCTGTTTTTAAAAGCAAAATCTGATACCGCTAACCAGCTCATTCGGCTTTTAAAATGTTTACAAAGTGACAGATCTTGTATAGTCAACAGGATAGAAGTGATCGTGGTACCGAGTTTTAAATCAAAAATTATCTTCTTATCTGGATGACATAGGAATAAAGCATGAGCTTTCAGCTGCGAGAACTCCTCATCAGAACGGGTTGGATGAGAGGAGAAATCGCACTTTAAAAGAAGCTGCTAGATCTATGATTGCTTATTCCGGAATTTCACAAAAATTCTGGGCAGAAGCAGTTAATACAGCTTGCTACACTCAGAACAGATCTATGATAAACAAGTTGCACGATAAAACCCCATATGAGATCTGGAGTGGCAAGGAACCTGATATATCATACTTCAGGGTGTTTGGGTGCAGATGTTTCATTCATAATAATGGTAAAAAGCATCTAACAGCTCTTGATGTAAAATCTGATGCAGGTATCTTCCTAGGTTATTCAGTAGTGATCAAAGCTTATCGAGTTTTCAACAATCGAAATCTGACTGTTGAAGAATCAGCACACGTTGTATTTGATGAGACAAGCTTTAGATCCAACTCTGCTGCGAGCCTCAACGATTTATCACACGCCTAGAATCATCCAGCATTGATGACTCAGATGATGACGTGGCACAACAAATACACTCAGCAGAGATACAACCAGTACTGGACACACCGCATGACAATGCTCAACAAGATCTGACAGGTTATCCAGTAATCATCGATTTAACTAACGTTGACTCAACGCAGGATCAGATCTCTCCAAGCGTGCCTGCTGCTGGAACTGAAGCGACGAATGCTCAAGATGCTATTCAAACAGATGTTGCACAAACAGATCTCTCCACACAACGATCAACATCTGATGCACAAAATACGAGCACCTCTCACCTAACATCTGGTTCAAATCTGGAACAAGTACCTTATCAATTGACATCAAACAATCCAGATGTGGCTATCCAGCAAGACATCCAAGCAGAGCAAACCCAATCGGACTTGATCTCCGGTGGAATAGAAATCATCCACCCGAGCAGGTCATAGGTAACATCGAATCTCCTGTTCGCACACGAAGCCAACTTATGCATGATCATTTTGATTCAGCATTCATCCTCTCATATAGAACCAAAACAAATAGATGAAGCCTTAGTAGACCCAAGCTGGGTAGATGCAATGCAAGAAGAACTTAATCAGTTTAAGCGAAACAATGTTTGGCAACTTGTACCTAGACCTTAAAATCATTCAGTGATAGGAACTAGATGGGTCTTTAGGAACAAACTGAATGAAGACGGAATAGTAACAAGAAACAAAGCTAGACTAGTCGCTCAGGGCTTTAGGCAAATGGAAGGAATAGATTTTGATGAAACCTTCGCACCAGTAGCTAGATTAGAGGCTATAGCATGTTCCTTGCATACGATGCATTCAAATACTTTAAAGTATTTCAAATGGATGTTAAGAGTGCATTTCTTAATGGCATTCTAACAGAGGAAGTGTATGTTGCACAACCTCCTGGCTTCGTAAATCATACATATCCAGATTATGTTTATAAACTGGATAAAGCTCTGTATGGGTTGAAACAAGAACCCAGAGCTTGGTATGATACACTGTCTAAATTTATTATCGAGCATGATTTCACAATAGGCACACTGGATAAGACACTATTTAAATTTATCAAATCTGATCATGTTCTGTTAGTTCAGATTTACGTTGATGATATTATATTTGGGTCAACTAACCCCAAACTATGTCAAAAGTTTTCTAAGCAGATGCAGGACAAATTTGAGATGAGCATGATGGGCGAGCTAACATTCTTTCTGGGATTACAAGTTAGACAGCTGGAAAATGGAATTTTCATTAACCAAGCCAAGTATACGAAAGATCTGCTGAAGAAATTTGGCATGGACAATTATTCAGCAGCTGCGACCCCAATGAGCACATCAATCAAGCTAGACAAAGAAGAAGCTGGATCAGCCATTGAGGTATCATTATATCGTGGTATAATTGGCTCCCTGCTTTACTTAACAGCTAGCAGATCAGACATCATGTTTGCTGTCTGTATGTGTGCTAGATTTCAAGCAGAGCCTAAACAGTCGCACTATATAGCTGTAAAATGGATCCTTAAATATTTAAAAGGAACTTCAAATGTGGGTCTTTGGTATCCCAAAGACTCCAACTTTCAACTAATCGGTTATAGTGATGCAGACTACGCAGGATGCAAGGTCGATCGTAGGATAACAAGCGGTACTTGTCAATTCTTAGGAGATCGATTGATTTCCTGGTTCAGTAAGAAGCAAACATCTATTGCAACGTCCACAACTGAAGCAGATTATTTAGCGGCTGGAAGCTGCTGTGCTCAGATCTTATGGATACAACACCAGCTTAAGGATTATGGCATTGATGCTTCTGAAACGCCTATTCTCTGTGACAACACCAGTGCTATTGCTATCACTCAAAATCCTGTACTGCATTCAAGAATGAAGCACATCAACATCAGGCATCATTTCATAAGAGATCATGTACTCAAGAAGGACGTAGGGTTGGAGTATGTGTCGACTGACCAGCAAGTAGCTGACATCTTCACAAAACCTCTACCAGACGCTAAGTTTTCTTATTTAGAAATCTGTTCGGTCTCTTAGAATAGCCTTGATTGTCTCTGCGCTAACAATTGCAGGTTGAACAGCTTTCTGTGTTTTGTCAGATATGAGTCTACTGTTCAGGGGGAACATCGTGGAATTCAGGTTTGATAAAATATCAGACTTGGAAGAACCTCAGCTTTATTGGGAACGAGAGATCTGAATTAATAAGTACTAAGTCAACTGAATATATGAGATCTGGATACACTCAGATCTCATATATACACAGTTGATGTTTATCCATGATCAGATCTCGTAATACCCCTGCTGATACATAAAACAGATCTTAAGGTTGTGACGTGTCAAGTATTTGGCGCTAGTTATCGTTTTACCTTTTCACCCTAGTGGTTAAAATTTCAAATCTTTTAAAATATTTTCTTCATTATCTTAAAATATTTTCAAAATAATTTCACACTTTTGTCAAAATCTTTTCAAACTATAATCGCGCCAATGGATGATTGACACGTGTTGTCATCATGCGAAACGTCACGTCCACATTCTCTCACCATTTCACATTCTTTGTTTTACATTACGCTGTTTCTTCTCTTTATTCTTACCTTGCGCATATCTATTCTCCAGCATTTCTGTGTTTTTTCTTTCTGTGTGATATTTTTCAGGCGTTCTCTCGTTCGTTATACTATCAGAAATGGAATCTTCATACATCTCCAACGCTCTGCAAATCAACTTCGACTCCTTTATGGATTCAGGACAACGATGGTATGGTGAACATGTTCCGAGCCCTAGAGGCTACTGGGCTTAGAGGTTTTCTAGGTTGTCCTTCAGTGTTGTATGAGCAGGAACTAGAACAGTTCTTTGATAGAGCTATGGTGCAAGATGGTATTATTACTTGTGCTGTTTCACGGAAATACGTCGAAATTTCTGAAAGCAGGTTTGCCGGTGTTTTGAATTTGCCCACTGATGGTCTTACTGAGTTATCCGAAGTGCCAAATCATTTGGTGATGTAGGCTAGGACTGTGTTTGCTAGGCTTGGTCAGCCTGTTCTGTATTCTTGCAAAAAGAGACTTCAGAAGTATGAGTTCGGGCTTTTGAACGACATTTTGGCCAAATCTATTACAGTAAAGGCCGGTTCTTTTGACGCTGTCACACATGAGAGATTTTTTATGATGACAGCGATACATTTTGGAGTTAAAATCAACTGGAGCAAGATTTTATTTGAAGTGTTGAAAGATATGGCTGATCGCTCCATAAAAAGATCCAAGGGATTTGCTGCCCAAATTTGTGTTCTTCTGAAGGGCGACCCTGCTGTCACTCTGGGAGAGGCGAAGACCTTCCCTCCTTTGAAAATTCTCTCTGAAAAGACGGTAAACACTTACGTTGCCACGATTAAAACAATTGATGCTCGTGGAGAAACTGAAGAGCCCGTAGTGGCCAAAATCATAATCGTCAAAAGGAAGTCTGTTTCAAAGAAGAAATTTTCTCCTACTGATAAAAAGGGTTCTGCTGAGGAACCAGTTGAAGTGATTGAGTAAACTGTATCGAAGAATCGATCAGCTTCTACTAGAGCTGAGCCTGCTGTTACAAAGAAGAAGCACACAATGAAGAAGAAAGCAGCTCTCTCTAAAGAAAATCTGGAGATTGTATCAGTGGCACAAGATGTTTAACCTATCTCTGTGGTGCCAGCAGTGGAAGATATCTTTGAAAAAGAGCAAGAGGCATCTGCTGTTGATGATGTCGTCAGATCATTGCTCAGATTATTTCAGATACTGCTGAAATGGACACAGAGGAGGTGTTTGTGTAAACTACTGTTGATAAGATATCAGGTGTGACTGCAGAGGCTACTGGAACAGATATCGTGATGGGGGCAGCAGATATTGTGGAACCATAGATTGCTAAGGGACTAGAAATGTGAACAGTTTTGGCAGATCCTGTGGTCACAAAGTCTGATATAATAGTTAAGGTTGATGAGCGCTCGGCTGCTGTAACTGATGAGGAAGATTTTGAACCCTTGAGCAAGGTTCTGGAGACATCTATGTCACCAATGTCTGACGATGAATCTCTGACCATCGAAGAGCATTGGGCTCAAATTCCTGAAGGAATGATGCTACCTTCACTAACTTCAGCAGAGCCTACAAAAATCAAGTTTTGTAGATACTCTTCCTCCTGTTAGTGATTTATTTAAGCTACTCAAGAAGAGATGGGCAGATGTATGTATAGAAGCGGCAGAATTCTTTATGTTTGGTAAACTCTTGCCCGTGGGTTCACTCAATTTTTCAAGAGCTCTTACTGTTGTTAAGCAAGTTCAACAATTTGATTCTCGTCGGTCGACCGTCACTACTTGGGGTTGGTCCCAATTATATACAGCTTTTCTTCGGTATAGTTTGTTTGGTGGTTTGCAAACAGTTCATTTTAGCATTCTCCGTTCAGCTGTTGTTTCAGTTAGACCAGTTTTGGGAGCTGCCAGCATTTTTGATACAGTTGTACAGTTAGCTCCAATTCCTTCTCTTTCCGATACAGCTTTTGATTCTGATGTACAGATGGATGCTATTCAAAATTCCGATTCCGATTTGGATTCCTCCTCCAGTCATGATTTAATGGATATTCATGTGGATACCCCCGTGCTTTTCACTTCGGATGATGCTCTTCAAGGAACAAACACAGTTGTTGATCAGCCTCCCTTAATCTCTACTGCTCCTACTGCTTCAGTTTTCACAGAGTCGTTCGCCCAGCTACAGGATTCTATCTCGGACGCAAAGAAGTCTTGACGATCTCAAGAGCAAACTACTGTTTAAAATCGACAATCTTGCGAAAGTCTCTGCTGAATCTCGAGATCAACAGACTCAATACATTCAGAATTCTCTTAAGAATGTTCGCCAAGAGGCCCGAACTCAAAGCGATGTTCTGTCAGTTAAGTTGAATGAATTTCAGAAAGGAACTCGTGCTCACCATGTTCTCGTCACTACTGAGTTGGAAGATATTTGAAAGGAGGTCAAGGCAACGGATGAGCAGCTTGCTACTATTCGGAGTGAAATGCTAGACTTCCGTGCGCAAGTACAGGAAAATCATCTCAACCTTTCAACCCAACTTGGCTTCCTTGTTGATTATATCAATCGGGGTGGTGATGCCAAAAATGGGGAAGGTGGTAGCAACCGTCCTCAGCCGCCTCCGGATGATCAAAGCAGACCTAGTGGGGGCAGTGATATCAGAGGTAGTGGTGGTGATGGTAGCAGTCAAAGAAGAGACAGGGGTGGTTCTTCGAAGAAAAGACATTCCAGCAGCAGTGGAGGTGTTCATCACAGCAGTGGAGGTGGTGGACCAGTTGGACCTATAACACGGGATGCTGAATAGTGGATTTGTGGAAAGAGACAGTTTTAAGGATGTTCTGCTTATTGTACAAATATTTTGTACTTGATCAATTTCATTTATAAAATGTTAGCAGACTTGAGAAATTTATTTTTGCATCTATAAGTCATAAAACAGCTAAGTTTTGTCATCACCAAAAAGGGAAAATTGTTAAGATAAAATTTATTAGTTTTGGTTATAACAAATAAGACCAAGAAATAACCTTAAGCTTTCGCATAAGATTTCAGAAGTCATGACATCATCCAAGTGTATTGAAGATTTCAGACTTCGTGACGTCATACAAACGTATTGAGCTTTTCAGATCTCGTGACGTTACGCTTTTAAGTACAGTTTCAGTTTCGAGAGTTCTGAGTTAAGCGTTGACATCTGAGTTGACCTTTCGGTAGTAGTTCAAAACTGAGCAGAGTTAAGTATCAGAGATCAGTCATTTCTGTTATCTAGTTGATGCTTTAGAATCAGATTTGGTTATTTGGATCAGTTGAGTATTCGGGTCAGTTAATTCAGATATCGGGACAGTTGTGCAGACTTGAGGTCTTTCAGACTTGATTCAGAAGCTACAGTAAGAGATCTCATGTAGAGAAAAGTTTATTCAGACTTGATTAAGAGGCTTTAGTAACAGATTGTGGTATATTGACTAAGATGGTATAATTCAGTTTCGAGTATTTCAGTTGTGAACTGTATCAACTTAGTTACTTCAGATCTCAGTATTTTAGAAGTGGTTACAGAATGCTCAGTGAATATCAGATTCAAGGACAATTCAGATTTGAGCAGTACTTTTGCAGATTCTCTAAGCATTCAGATATGGAAAAATGGCAAGCATACTCAAGTGTGAGCTTCGATTCTCTTCAAAAGTTATCAAAGAGTTATTTAAAGAGAATCAACGTTCAAAGTTTATATCGTATAAAAGGCTGGAATTAAGGAGACAAGATCAGAGCTATTTTGGGTAAAATTGCACAGTGCGCAGAATGCTTGATACGATGATTACCCTAGTGATGGGCTAGGACCGGCCCAATGGGCCTGGGTCAGGCCCAGGTCCATATGAACATTCGGTTCATTTCTATCACCGTGGCTTCATCATAACTCCGATCGACGATCTGATCGGACCAATCTACACAGTTTCCAAAACTGAGTATTATGATGCGAAAGCAATTTTTCAGACCACCTAGTCCAAAATTGCAGTTTTGCCCCTCAACTATGGGAAATCGCAATTTGACCCCTGTTGACTTTTAGGAAGTCGCACTCCCTAAATTCCTCCTCCTCTGCTCAACACATAGAGCTCAGTTTCCGTGCGGGAATCATGAATCCAGTACTTGTGTGACCCTCAATGGTTCAGGGATACAGCTAGCCGTGGGCCCACAACCATTGTGACTCCGAAATCACAATTTCGGACTGACCCATCGGATCATGGTAAAGAGCCTAGCAACATCGCCCCATGATCCCCTAGGTATCACTGATAGTGCCTGCAAGAACCAGTTGGTCATGGTAAGCGTACAGTACGGTCATTTCAACACATATATCCCGATCAGATCAACGACCATTGGTATATCGAGAGTCGCTAGAGATCCGATGACTATGCATACATCTCGGAGATCAAATAGTGACATCGTGAGTGTTACTAGGTAAACCCATTTACCTAAAACACATCTAGTACTCTGGCCAGAGATTTATCACACTATTATCTCCTCGGATAGCATAGGATATCCACGCATAAAAGCGAGCGGTGAATCCTCGACAACGAAGCATCGACTCCTACATGAATCGGGACCTCACCCAATCCCGCCACCTAATGACCCCAACTGAGTCGGTAAACGGGTCAAAGTGAGGCACCTATCATGTAGAGTCTCAATGACGTTTCGAGTAGTGAGGACTAATCAGTACAACCAAGACCTCGGACTTATCCACTCGACAAATGGTAACCACTTGGAAAGTCCGAACGAGGGTAGTTCGATAGATCACCAGGTCACTATCCATCTGCATGCTCAGAACATCACAATGTTCCCTACCAATGAAACGTGGTACTTCGCATCGCAGATGCTAGTCTCAAGCTCGGGCGGCCTTATCCTCATTTTGACGGCCCAATCGACTAGGAACGAGTTCAGAATACACAGTGACTATTAGATGTGTTTCATGATAGCCATCATATCCACTATCACGTTCTGCTGAGGAACCAGTTGAAGTGATTGAGTAAACTGTATCGAAGAATCGATCAGCTTCTACTAGAGCTGAGCCTGCTGTTACAAAGAAGAAGCACACAATGAAGAAGAAAGCAGCTCTCTCTAAAGAAAATCTGGAGATTGTATCAGTGGCACAAGATGTTTAACCTATCTCTGTGGTGCCAGCAGTGGAAGATATCTTTGAAAAAGATCAAGGGGCATCTGCTGTTGATGATGTTGATCATATCATTGCACAAATTATTTCAGAGACTGCTGAAATGGACACAGAGGAGGTGTTTGTGTAAACTACTGTTGATAAGATATCAGGTGTGACTGCAGAGGCTACTGGAACAGATATCGTGATGGGGGCAGCAGATATTGTGGAACCATAGATTGCTAAGGGACTAGAAATGTGAACAGTTTTGGCAGATCCTGTGGTCACAAAGTCTGATATAATAGTTAAGGTTGATGAGCGCTCGGCTGCTGTAACTGATGAGGAAGATTTTGAACCCTTGAGCAAGGTTCTGGAGACATCTATGTCACCAATGTCTGACGATGAATCTCTGACCATCGAAGAGCATTGGGCTCAAATTCCTGAAGGAATGATGCTACCTTCACTAACTTCAGCAGAGCCTACAAAAATCAAGTTTTGTAGATACTCTTCCTCCTGTTAGTGATTTATTTAAGCTACTCAAGAAGAGATGGGCAGATGTATGTATAGAAGCGGCAGAATTCTTTATGTTTGGTAAACTCTTGCCCGTGGGTTCACTCAATTTTTCAAGAGCTCTTACTGTTGTTAAGCAAGTTCAACAATTTGATTCTCGTCGGTCGACCGTCACTACTTGGGGTTGGTCCCAATTATATACAGCTTTTCTTCGGTATAGTTTGTTTGGTGGTTTGCAAACAGTTCATTTTAGCATTCTCCGTTCAGCTGTTGTTTCAGTTAGACCAGTTTTGGGAGCTGCCAGCATTTTTGATACAGTTGTACAGTTAGCTCCAATTCCTTCTCTTTCCGATACAGCTTTTGATTCTGATGTACAGATGGATGCTATTCAAAATTCCGATTCCGATTTGGATTCCTCCTCCAGTCATGATTTAATGGATATTCATGTGGATACCCCCGTGCTTTTCACTTCGGATGATGCTCTTCAAGGAACAAACACAGTTGTTGATCAGCCTCCCTTAATCTCTACTGCTCCTACTGCTTCAGTTTTCACAGAGTCGTTCGCCCAGCTACAGGATTCTATCTCGGACGCAAAGAAGTCTTGACGATCTCAAGAGCAAACTACTGTTTAAAATCGACAATCTTGCGAAAGTCTCTGCTGAATCTCGAGATCAACAGACTCAATACATTCAGAATTCTCTTAAGAATGTTCGCCAAGAGGCCCGAACTCAAAGCGATGTTCTGTCAGTTAAGTTGAATGAATTTCAGAAAGGAACTCGTGCTCACCATGTTCTCGTCACTACTGAGTTGGAAGATATTTGAAAGGAGGTCAAGGCAACGGATGAGCAGCTTGCTACTATTCGGAGTGAAATGCTAGACTTCCGTGCGCAAGTACAGGAAAATCATCTCAACCTTTCAACCCAACTTGGCTTCCTTGTTGATTATATCAATCGGGGTGGTGATGCCAAAAAGGGGGAAGGTGGTAACAGCCGTCCTCAGCCGCTTCCGGATGATCAAAGCAAACCAAGTGGGGACAGTGGTAGCAGCGGTAGTGGTGGTGATGGTAGCAGTCAAAGAAGAGACATGGGTGGTTCTTCGAAGAAAAGACATTCCAGCAGCAGTGGAGGTGTTCATCACAGCAGTGGAGGTGGTGGACCAGTTGGACCTATAACACGGGATGCTGAATAGTGGATTTGTGGAAAGAGACAGTTTTAAGGATGTTCTGCTTATTGTACAAATATTTTGTACTTGATCAATTTCATTTATAAAATGTTAGCAGACTTGAGAAATTTATTTTTGCATCTATAAGTCATAAAACAGCTAAGTTTTGTCATCACCAAAAAGGGAAAATTGTTAAGATAAAATTTATTAGTTTTGGTTATAACAAAATAAGACCAAGAAATAACCTTAAGCTTTCGCATAAGATTTCAGAAGTCATGACATCATCCAAGTGTATTGAAGATTTCAGACTTCGTGACGTCATACAAACGTATTGAGCTTTTCAGATCTCGTGACGTTACGCTTTTAAGTACAGTTTCAGTTTCGAGAGTTCTGAGTTAAGCGTTGACATCTGAGTTGACCTTTCGGGTAGTATTCAAAACTGAGCAGAGTTAAGTATCAGAGATCAGTCTTTGTTGTCGGGTTGATGCTTTCGAAACAGATTTGGTTATTTGGATCAGTTCAGATATCGAGAACAGTTATTCAGACTTGAAGCTACCGTGAGAGATCTGTTGTTAGAAGCAAAGTGTATTTAGACTTGAGTAACAGATTGTGGTTTATTGTTTTAATTTCGTGTATTTCAGTTGTGAAGAGTATCTACTCAGTTATTCAGATCTCAGTATTTCAGAAGTGGTTATAGAGCTATCAGAGCACATCAGATTTGAGTTTGTCAGAAGTGTTTGACTCAGACTTAGGAACAGTGTGCGCTCAGTGGCGGATTCGGAACCCGTTCCCGGGGACGCAGCGGAAGTTTCAAAATTTTCCCCGGAAACATTCAATACATAACAAATATAATGCAATAAAACATACATAGGATGTTTTAGAGCGTTACCTTGCTGGCGTCTAGGCGCCTGGCTCCGACCAGATTCACAGGGAATCTGGCACTTCAACGGTAGGCGGCGGTAGATCTTCTAATCCGGTCCACGACTGGAAACAGGACTCCTTCGTCAGTCTGCACTAGAAGAGCTGACGAATTTGCCACGAACGGAATCTCCACGACAAGGTGATCGGAACAAGTCCGATCACGGCAAGAGGCGGCGGCGCGCCGACGGCCGATAGAGGCGTGGAGGAGAGGGGTGGGCGGCGCTTGGAGGCTAAGGTTTTGTGTTGTGTGGTGTGTCATACATCAACCCTAGGCCATGCATATGTAGACTAGTGATGGGCTAGGACCGGCCCAATGGGCCTGGGTCAGGCCCAGGTCCATATGAACATTCGGTTCATTTCTATCACCGTGGCTTCATCATAACTCCGATCGACGATCTGATCGGACCAATCTACACAGTTTCCAAAACTGAGTATTATGATGTGAATTTGGACCACCTAGTCCAAAATTGCAGTTTAGCCCTTCAACTATGGGAAATCGCGATTTGACCCCTGTTGACTTTTAGGAAGTCGCACTCCCTAAATTACTCCTCCTATGCTCAACACATTGAGCTGAATTCTTTTAGGGTTTGGTTCGGGCCTGTCCCGGGCAGCCCTGAAGTTTTTCGGGCCGGTATGCGATGTCGGGCCCGGTTTTGATCGATTTTGAAATTTTAAGTTTTTGGGCCTAAAATTGTTTTAAACCCAATTTGATACAATTAAAATTAGTAAAATGTGATTTTAATTATGAAATATGATTTTGTAATAAAATATGATTTTGTTGATTAAAATTTGTTTTATCGGCAAAATACGATTTTATTATAAAATACGATTTCGTAATTAGAATATGATTTTACGATAAATAATTAGATTAGGAACGAGTTCAGAATACACAGTGACTATTAGATGTGTTTCATGATAGCCATCATATCCACTATCACATCTAACATACACTATGGTGCATTCTAGGTTTTTATCCAACACAATTGTTAACATTATAACATAATGAAAATAAAGAACGCCATAAAAGAAATGAGAATTTCATAAATAAAGATCGTTATACAAAGAGTCAATAAAACCCACACGCCACAAGTTGGCTAGTTGGGAATCTATTCTAACAAACAGTATACTTTCAGAAGTCGCGGAAATTGCAAATATTCAGATATCTCTGTATATTCAGTTGTGACAGCTTCGTATACACAATCAGCGATGAGATAACCAATTACTTAAAGGGAGAAAGAACTGTTTTAACGGAAAGAGCTTTCAGGCATAAGAAACGAACAGATTCAAACGTTATCATATGTTTAAATTGGAAAGAAGCAATTATCACAATTGAATCATACAAATGCCTGGAATTAAGGAGACAATGTCAGAGCTATTTTGGGTAATAGTACACAGTACGCAGAGGACGTTATACGATGTTTACCCAAATATGGTTATATGACAAATCATCCTGACGAAGCGCAATTTACCTTCAGTGGAGCAGAGGAGAATATTTCTGACCGTTGAGAACAAAGAGTATAAAAGGCTGAAGAATTCAAATGATGAAGCTCTCCGCTATCTTTTTCTCTTGACGCTATCAGTGTTCTAAAACACTCACTCTTTGTCATCGAAAAGCTCTCATACACTTACTGAAAATTGTCATTGCAAAAATATCCTAAGTCCAGTGTGTAAAACTCGAAGAACATTCAGTTCAGATTCATAGAGTTAATCTTCGAGTTATCTTCTGGTTTACATTTTGTAAACAGTTCTTGTTGATAAAAGAACCAGAAGATTTACAGCACTCAATATTGTGTATTCCATGTATAATCTTTTTGAGTCTGTAACAAACGTGCTACGTAAAGCCGTTTGAGTAAAATCAAAGTGTTTGTAAACAGCAGCTGCGTCTACGTGTATTTGGAGATTGCTAGGAGTTAACTTGGAGAATGGCACAATGACCGGGTGTTTACAGTGTCTGTATTCATCAAAGCCTTCTAGTGGAACCTTCCTGAAAATGAAGAAGGGGAGACGTAGGATTTGATATAACTTCCATAAACAAATCTCTTGACCTTTCACTTTTACTTACTGCATTTATTTTCAGTTTACACTGTTCACTGATTAATCGAATTTTTCTGCACATTTATTGTTAGTCGAGAGATCAGCATTTTGACTGAGATACCTTAAATCTGGTAACACAGATTTATGTTAAGCGAGGCTCTTGTAAAAACCGTTTTAAGGTTTCGAAAATTTTAAATATAAGAAGTTCATTCAACCCCCCCCCCCTATCTGAACTCCTAAGGCTGTTTTAGATCCATATTGATCCTATCAAAAGGTTTGATATCACATGCCTGGGTTGAAGAAGACGCCTAAGGCTGTTTTAGATCCATATTGATCCTATCAAAAGGTTTGATATCACATGCCTGGGTTGAAGAAGACGTAGATCTGCGACGTACGGACGTTCTAGACACGAGATCGGGGCGCCGCCAGATTTGGATCACCAAGTTTTCTTCAATGGGTGAAGGTTTCGAATTTTGTGTGTTCAAGGAGTGGAGAGGATGGCTGATGCATGTATTGGAGGCTAGGTTTGTGTAATTTGTGTTTAAGAAAATAATGAATGTGCCTATTATGACCCCTATGGCTTTAATTAAGAAAATACCGGTTTGCCCTTCTTATTAAATTAACATACTTCCGCAGCATCGAGATGTGGAAAACATTATGGACCGCTAACAAGTTGGGTGGTAATGCTACTCGATACGCCAGAGTACCAACCCTCTCCAAAATCTCGAATGGCCCAATAAACCTCGGGTTGAGCTTGCCCCTCCGGCCAAAGCGCATCACGCCCTTCATGGGCAAGATCCTCACGAAGACGTGATCCCCAACAGCTAACTCAAGATCTAGTCATCCCTAATCGGCACTCTTCTGACGACTCGGGGCTATCCTCATCCTCGTCACAATATTTGTTGTCTGTTGCACTAACTCTGGTCCAGTCAACACTATCTCTCCAACCTCGTCCCAGTGCACGGGAGATCGACATCTCCTCCCGTACAGGGCCTCATACGGAGCCAGCCCAATCGATGCCTGAAAGATATCGTTGTACGTGAACTATACCAGCAGAAATCTCGAGTCCCTTGCACCCTGACAATCTATCACACAAGCTCTCAGCAAATCCTCCAGAATGTGGATGACCCTCTCCGACTGACCATCTGTCTATGGGTGAAACACCATGCTGAACGACAACCTAGTCCCCAAGGCTTCATGTAAACTCCTCCAAAATGCAGATGTAAATCTGGTTTCTCTGTCAGACACAATAGAGACTGGTATGCCATGCAGCCTGACAACCTCTCTGATATAAAGCTCTGCGTACTACGTCAGGGTGAAAGTAGTCTTCACCGGTAAGATATGCGCTGACTTTGGTGAGTCGGTCCACAATCACCCATATAGCCGTGAACCCTCTGGGACTCTAGGAAATCCAACCACGAAATCCATCGTAATATGCTCCCACTTCCACTCAAGAATAGGGAGTGGCTGCAACAACCCTGCCGAACGCTGATGCTCCGTCTTGACCTGCTGACAAGTCAAGCACTCGGACACGAATCTCCCAATGTCCTTCTTCATCCCTGGGCACCAAGACAAAGTCTGCAAATCCCGGTACATCTTCGTACTCCCTGGGTGGATGGAGTACGTCGATGCATGAGCCTCAGATAAGATCTCGGCTCTCAACTGTCCAGCGCTCGGCACCCACATACGGCTTCTGAAATGGACTATCCTGTGAGAACTAGAAATCTGTTAAGTATGATTTAATTACTAATCAGCTTTTGGATTAAGATTTGTCACGGAATTGTGAATTCTGGGTGTTCATATTTGGTTTAGAGTTGCACAGTAGTGAGTTGCACGAGAATTCAGCTGTTGGTTTTCAGCAGTAGCGCAATTCAGGCGTCAGTGTTCTTCTGTAGCGTCAGCAGGTGAAGTCTGATCAGTTGTTGATGGTGCAGGAGTGATACACTGTCGTTTCATAAAAATCAGACGTCGCGCTAATGCAAGAAATCAGGTGTAGCGCATTTCAGAAGTCAACGCAAGTCAGCGGTACTGTAGCGAGTGAGTGATGTGTCGTCGTTTCGCTATTCAGTAGTAGCGCTTGAAGAGGAACCTGTTAGCAGCAGAGGCGCGGGTGCGAGGATTAACGAGAAAGCGACACGTGTTGGTCAAATTTTTGGTGTTGACTATTGATATTGTAGCGCAAATCAGCAGTTGCGATTGTGAGAGGCTTGATTCAGTCGAGTGACCAGCCTTTGGTTTGAGTGACCAGCTGCTGATAGTGAGGCGACGTCGTTTTGATAAGTTGGAACACAGCGTTTTGGATATAACGCTTTCTGACCAGCTGCTGGTTGTTTCGAAAGGAATCTGTCATCAGCTGTTGGAGCGCTGCGGCGTCGTTTTGATTAGTTGATGCGGCGTCATTTTGGTGCGTGAAGAAAAATGCAACGTATGATGGTTGCTACTGATTTCTGTTGAGAGCAAAAGCTGGTTTCTGTCGTGAGATTCCTACTGTTTCGATGTTGGATTATTTTAGAACAGCAGCTGTTGGATTTGAGAGATATATAGATAAGTGTTGATAGACACTTAGAATTATTTTAGAACCCGATATTTCTTATCTCTATCTTCAAACCCTCGATATCTACTGTTCATCCGAGAATTTCTTCTTTAGACTTCTGTCGATTTCAGCCGTTGTTTTGAATGATTTTGGTGGCGTTGAGTTCGTTGTGACTTGCTCTTTCTATTGCTACCCATTTGAGGCTGTAGTTCTACCTTGGAGAGGATCGCGAAGTAGCAGTGTTGTTCTACTATCTTTGCCTGGTGAGATCTGTTGAGGTAGATTGAAGCTGTGAGGTACGAATTGAGCAGCTCTAACAGCTTTGAACGTGGGCATGGCTGTATTTCATGTTATGAAATCTGTTGAATTGATTCTGTGATTTTACATGGAACAGTTTGATGAATTGCTTGAGTTATATATTCTGTTTTCACGTACTGTTATTGTATGCATTTAGAATTGATTATTGAATGGCATTCATGCATACATCTTGAGCCATATTGATTAATTGATGTCCCGATTTAGAGTCACGTTGTGACTGGCCGAAAAATGTGTTGTGCCTGAAAAGTCCAACGCTATCATCGATTGCCGGATTCGAGTGTCTACCACCGAGCTGTGATGGGCTGACGGGCCCTGAAGATCACGGACCGATGATTTCCCCGATTGATTTATTGGGTGGGTATAGAGGCTCGACTTGAGATGATTTGCCAGTTGATACACTGGTCTTGATTACCGATTCCTTGATAGCCTCATGCATTTCATAGCATTGATTTATAGCATGTTGCATGATTTGCTGTTTTGATGGCTCTTCGTACTGCGGCTTGACCTCGTATTTCTTTTCCTGCTTTTGTGTCTTTTGGGTCTGTGTTACCCATTTGCAGGATCTTCAGGTAACCAAGCTGGACAGAGTGGAGAGCCAGCTGGTCGATCCCCATTCCCTTGAGTCCCAATTATATATTGTATTATGTGTTGAACCAGGGGATGCCCTGTGTTTATTTGTATATGGAGATCTGTATCTTATTTGGGATTTTATGTTACCTGTTTTTCTTGAGTTTGATTTAACTCGTATTGTGAGACCTGGAATTATTAATTACGATTGATTGTTGGAATTGATCGGTTGTTTAGAGATTTTGTGGTTTAGAATCTCTGTTTCGTTGTGGAGTTGTAGTTTTTGGGTCGATTTTCCTCCTTAGAACAATGCTGGAGATTTTCGTAATTTTGGGTTTCGAGGTATCTGCTGGTAGCAGATTTGATGACGTCATGCTATATGTTGGCATCGAAGTCGCTGACGTAAGCTTTGATGTTGGTAGTTTAGCGCGTTTTGTATCGCGGGGGATTGATACGCTGTCGTATTGAGGTTGGCAAGGTCTGTCAGCAGGTGTTGTTGTTAGCGTAACGTTGTGCGAGAGCTGGCGACAGCAACGGTTACGTGGATTTCAGCAGGAGCGCGATATAGGATTTCGAAACGGTGACGTTTTGGAAAGCAACGGCTGATTTATATCTGTCAGCAGATAGTTCCTGTAGCGGGTATAAGACGTCGTCGTTTGGGTTAGTAGAGGCGACGTCGTTTTGAGGAACCAGTCGATGGTTTATGTGACCAGCTGAGGCAGATATGCTGACGTGCGCTATGCGATGTCGTTTGAGTTAGTTGCGACGCTGTGTTTCGATGCTGCGACTGGTCTCAGTTGTGAACAGTGTTGTGCGTAGTTTCTTTCTTGCGACTGGATGTTCAGCTGTTGGCAGAAAATATTACGTCACTTATGCGACATCGTTTGGTTAAGTTATTGCGACGCCGTTTTGATTTGTATTAGAAGGCCTTTGATATCGTTGCTGCTGGCAGCAGCAGGTTGTTTGTTGAGGGGAATGAGTCGACTGATTTTGTCGGTGGATTGTTTTTAAGATTTCAGCAGCTGTGAGATTTATATATAGGAAGACTTGGTCTTCGATTGTGATATCAGTTCCCATACTTAGAAATTTCCAGCCTTTCGTTCTCTGTTTCTTGAACCCTCGACTACTATTCACCGTGAGCTTCTCCGGTAGATTCCCGTCGACTCCGGCCACCGTTTTTCACGTTCAAGGTAGCGTTGGACTCCTCTTGGAAAGATCTTTCATCTCGTACCCATTTTCGAAGCTATAGTTGGCTGAATCGAAAGCACGAAGTTACTGTTGTTATTCGCGCGTTGCGTGGTTACAGGTAGCCTTTCGATTTTACGTTGGGATCTTGTTCTTGGCGTCGTTGTAAGCTTCCTGTTAGTTGGTTGGGTAGGGTTGAAGGCTAGTTTGTGTTTATAAAATTTCCAGCCTCGAGTTGTAGTGGTTGGCCGTGAGATTGGTTGCAATTCCCTGAAATCTGTGTACCGTGTATTTTGACAGATTGTGCAGGCTGTGACTTGCTACGTTCCTTGAGGGAATTAAGGTACGGATTGAGCTTATAATTACATCAAGGTGACGGCTTGAATGAATTGTGAGATGGCTTGCTGGCTAGTGTGTTTAATTGCCTGTTGAGGCTGCCGATTTATGAGATGGACGTGTGTTATGTGTTATGTACTTGCTGATGTTGCTATTGCTTTCGCATATGTTGATATGATTGTTATTCTAGCCTGTTCATACACGCATTTGCATCTCATTCCAGCTTTATTGCCATCGTATCGTTGTTCTTGCTTTTTTTCTTACCAGGATGCGAGGGCGAGCGGCAATAACGCACTCTCATCTCCCTGCTGGGTTATGTTAGCCCCTATGCACCGAGTGGTTAATATCAGAGCTTAAGCTGGGATAAGCTCAATTTCTTTGATTACACTTGAGTCTAGGCACAGTGTTGTGTGTTGCATGTGCTTGACTTATGTGACTTACGTGCTGCATATGTATGTTATATTCTTTCTATGCTGTATCTGTTCTGTTTTTCCTTATCCTGTTGAGTGTACTTTAGATGCCGCCTAGATGTCGTGGTAGAGGTAGGGGGCAGTTCCAGGAATCAGGAGGTCAGAACGAGGATCAGTATAGTGCTCCTAGTCATACTCATGGGAGTAGCGAAGAAGGGGAAGCTGAGGCTCCGCCGGCTCCGGTGGAGAGAATGGATGTTGTTATAGCTCGGTTTCAGAGAATGAACCCTCCTGTCTTTAATGGCGACGAGTCGAGTGAGGACGCTGATTCGTGGCTCCATAATGTCATTCACCTTTTTGATAGGGCTCAGTATGACGATGAACTCCGGTTGAGGTTAGTGACCTTGTTGTTGAGGAAGGCCGCAGAGCGCTGGTGGCGAGGCGCATCTAGTACCTTAGTGGAGACTGGAGTTGGTATCACTTGGAACAGTTTCTGTGAGACCTTCAGGCAGGAGTATATCCCCGATTCGTATGTGGCTGCCCGTGAGCGGGAGTTTGAGTTTTTGGAGCAGGGATCAATGACTGTGCGCGAGTATGCTCGCAAGTTTTCTGCGTTGTTGTCTTATGTTCCGCATGTTGCTGGCCGGGAGATGGCCAAGAGTACCAGATTCGTGGAGGACTTGAATGAAGAGTTGTACCAGAGTGTCTTGACGAGCAAGACCAAGTCGTATGCTGAGGTCGTTGATAGTGTCAACATTGAGGAGGGCATGAGGAGCCGTCGTACGCGTAGAGCGCAGGTAGCACAGGCTTTACAGGGTGGTAGACCTGTTGGTCAGGGAGCTCAGTCGTCTCAGAGTTCTCAGTCCGCTCATTATCCCCAGCAGCAGCAGCAAGTGGCTCAGCAGTCCGGCCGCCAGAGGTTTCGACCCCGCGGTCAGCAATTCAAGAAAAAGTCTGGTTCAGGGTCTTCCGGTTCAGGCAGCTCGAGTAGCAGCGGTTCTTGGACTGAGTTTTGTGGCTTTCATCCTTCCACGCAGTGTGTAGGTGTGCAGGGTTCCTGCAACCTTTGTGGTCAGTACGGGCATTTTGCGAGAGTGTGTCCGTCAGCTGGATCACAGCCGACCGTGGCCCAGCCTCAGGGTCGTGGAGGTCAGTCTAGGGGCCGTTCTCAGCAGTTTCAGCAGCCCCGTATGGGCGAGACTCCGTTTAAACCGTTTCAGCAGCCTGGCCCTTCGCGCTTTGGGCAGTCGTCTCAGCCTTTCTTCCCAGGACCCCAGCATGCTCAGGTTAATGCTATCACGAGGGAGCAGGACGAGGAGACACCGAGCCGGGTGATTGGATGTACATGTCTTATCTTTGACTTTCCTGCTCGTGTGTTGTTTGACACCGGTTCATCGCATTCGTTTATTTTTGATTCGTTTGTTGTTGAGCATGGTCTGTGTACCGTTCCTTTGCGTGATGTCGTGTCTGTGTTTACCCCTGGTGGTGTGAGCCTGTTCTCCCAGGAAGTTTTGTTGGATGGTGTGTTGCGGTTTGGTGAGCATGTCTTGTTAGAGAACTTGATCCGTTTGATGCTTTGGGATTTCGAGTGCATAGTTGGAATGGATGTGCTGTCCAACTATAGGGCCTCCGTGGATTGCTTCCATGGGATTGTGCGCTTTAGGCCTTTGTCTGGCGAGAAGTGGGACTTCTACGGTCAGGATTCGCGATCGAAGATTCCGTTGGTTTCCGCGATGGAGATGTTTAGCTTGTTGTCTTTGGGGAATGCTGGCTTTATGATCTATGCCTTGGATGCGTCTTCTTCTTCCAGTGTTCAGCCTAGTGACGTTCCCGTGGTACGACACTTCCCCGACGTGTTTCCGGAGGAGATTCCTGGTTTTCCTCCGAGGCGGGAGATAGACTTCAGCATGGAGCTGGTGCCTGGCACAGCTCCGATTTCACGTGCTCCGTATCGTCTGGCGCCTGCGGAGTTGAGAGAACTCAAGGTACAGTTAGATGATTTGCTGGAGAAAGGTTTTATTCGCCCTAGTATGTCACCGTGGGGAACGCCCATCTTGTTTGTGAAGAAGAAGGATGGCTCAATGCAGATGTGCATTGATTTTCGCCAGTTGAATAAAGCCACTGTTAAGAATAAGTACCCATTGCCGAGAATCGATGATCTGTTTGATCAGTTGCAAGGTTCTGCGGTGTATTCTAAGATTTATCTTCGTTCCGGGTACCATCAGCTCAGAGTGAGGGAACAATATGTCGCGAAGATTGCGTTTCGTACGAGGTACGGACATTTTGAGTTTTTGGTGATGCCGTTTGGGTTGACCAACGCGCCTGCAGTCTTTATGGATCTGATGAACCGGGTTTTTAGAGAGTTCATAGACCAGTTTGTGATTGTTTTTATTGACGACATCTTGGTTTACTCGAAGACTCCGAGGGAGCACAAGGAGCACTTGGAGATGGTTCTTCAGAGGTTGAGAGAGCAGCAGTTGTATGCGAAGTTTTCCAAGTGCGAATTTTGGTTAGATCGCGTGGTATTTCTGGGTCATGTCATTTCAGCGGATGGCATTTCTGTGGATCCCAGTAAAGTGGATGCGGTTTTGAACTGGGAGCGACCGAGAAATGTGTCGGAGATTCGCAGTTTCTTAGGTCTGGCTGGCTATTATCGTCGCTTCATTGAGGGATTTTCTAGTATAGCGAAGCCGATGACCCAATTGACCCAGAAAGATAGGCGGTTTGTTTGGACTGAGCAGTGTGAGAATGCGTTTCAGCTGCTTAAGGAAAAGTTGACTACTGCGCCTGTGTTGGCTCTGCCGTCCGGTTCAGGTGGTTTTGTTGTTTGTTCTGACGCTTCGCTTAATGGATTGGGTTGTGTGTTGATGCAGAATGGTAGAGTCATTGCGTATGCCTCGCGCCAATTGAAACCGCACGAGACTCGTTACCCAGTTCATGATTTGGAGTTAGCAGCGGTGGTCTTTGCATTAAAGATCTGGCGTCACTACCTGTATGGCGAGCAGTTTGTGGTGTACTCCGACCACAAAAGTTTGCAGTACTTGTTTTCGCAGCCTGACTTGAACATGAGACAGCGCCGGTGTATGGAGTTGTTAAAGGACTTTGACTGTGAGATTAAATAACAGCCTGGGAAGTCGAAGTCAAACGTAGTGGATGATGCTTTGAGCAGGAAGGCTAGTGAGATGCTTGCCTCGTTGTACATCTCCAAGGACCAAGAGCATCTTAACACTACGGGTTGGAGATTTTACCCGGCTGAGGATTGTGTGATGGTTTCATCGTTCCAAGTGGAACCACAGGTTGTTTCCAGTATTCGAGCAGCTCAAAGGACCGATCCGTCTATCCATGAATTGAAGTTGAAAGTCAGGCTGGCGAACTTGAGGACTATTCTGTCTCGTCCAATGGTTGTTTGCGTTTCCGGGGCAGGTTGGTTGTGCCCAATTTGATCGATTTGAAGGAGGAGATCCTTCGTGAGGCGCATTGCAGCAGACGTAGTGTTCATCCTGGTGCACGAAAGATGTACCATGCTTTGAAGCCGCACTTTTGGTGGGCTGGCCTGAAGAGTGACGTGGCTGGTTTCGTTGCTCGTTGTTTGAATTGCAGTTGGTGAAGGCCGAAAGGATGAGACGCGGTGGTCTGTTGCAGAGTTTAGAGGTGCCCCAATGGAATTGGGAGCACATTGCTATGGATTTCGTGACGCATCTGCCTCGTTCCAGCCAAGGATGCGATGCTATTTGGGTAGTTGTAGACCGTTTGTCGAAGTCTGCACACTTCATTCCCTATGGGATGACCTTCTCGTTGAAGAAGATGGCGAAGCTGTACGTTGATTTTGTTGTTAGATTGCACGGTGTGCCTGTTTCAATCGTGTCCGACCGAGATCCGAGGTTTACTTCCAGGTTTTGGAAGAGTTTGCAAACAGCTTTGTGAACCAGATTGGCGATGAGTACTGCGTATCACCCCCAGACAGATGGCCAATCTGAGCGAACTATCCAGACGTTGGAGGATATGTTGCGTGTTGTTGTGTTGGATTTCGGAGGTAGCTGGCAAGACGCGTTGTCTTTGATCGAATTTTCGTATAATAACAGCTACCAAGTGACGATTGGCATGGCGCCTTTTGAGTCTTTGTATGGCAGGAAGTGCAGATCGCCAGTTTGTTGGGAAGAAGTGGGGGAGAAGCAGCTATCTGCCCCTGACTTTGTGCAGCAAATGAAAGATCATGTTGATCTAATCAGACAGCGGATGAAAGCTGCCCAGGATCGCCAAGCCAGTTATGCGAATAAGAGGCGTCGACCTCTTGAGTTTCAGGTTGGTGATCGTGTATTTCTCAAGGTTTCTCCGTTTCGTAGTGTGATGCGCTTTGAACGCAAGGGAAAGTTAGCCCCTCGTTACGTTGGTCCGTATGAGATTGTCGAGAGGATTGGCCCTTTAGCGTATCGGTTGTTGTTGCCGTCAGAGTTGTCCTCTCTTCACGATGTGTTCCATGTGTCGATGTTGAGGAAGTATGAGCCAGATCCGTCTCATGTGCTTACAACTGACGAGGTAGAGCTAGATCAGTCATTGAGCTATCAAGAATATCCCTTGCAGATCCTTGGAAGAAAAGAGAAACAGCTGAGGAATAAGACCATTCCACTAGTAATGGTGCAATGGAGCAAGCATGGAAGGGAAGAAGCTACTTGGGAACTGGAAGAAAAGATGCAGCGCGAGTGGCCGCATCTGTTTGAGTAGCTGTTGAGCTAGATTATCCAGTAGCTTGTAGTTTTGCTGTATTCCTTCCCTAGATGTTGTAAATTGTTTGCTCAGTTATCTTGAACTCTTGGCCTTGTGTTGGGCGAGTTCTGGTGTTAGTTTTTAGTTTCTATTCTGGTCTCTGCTGTTGTTTTGTTGATTCAGAATTGTTGTTTGATTTCGGGGACGAAATCCTTTTTAGTGGGGGAGAGTTGTGAGACCTGGAATTATTAATTACGATTGATTGTTGGAATTGATCGGTTGTTTAGAGATTTTGTGGTTTAGAATCTCTGTTTCGTTGTGGAGTTGAAGTTTTTGGGTCGATTTTCCTCCTTAGAACAATGCTGGAGATTTTCATAATTTTGGGTTTCGAGGTATCTGCTGGTAGCAGATTTGATGACGTCATGCTATATGTTGGCATCGAAGTCGCTGACGTAAGCTTTGATGTTGGTAGTTTAGCGCGTTTTGTATCACAGGGGATTGATACGCTGTCGTATTGAGGTTGGCAAGGTCTGTCAGCAGGTGGTGTTGTTAGCTTAACGTTGTGCGAGAGCTGGCGATAGCAACGCTTACGTGGATTTCAGCAGGAGCGCGCTATAGGATTTCGAAACGGTGACGTTTTGGAAAGCAACGGCTGATTTATATCTGTCAGCAGATAGTTCCTATAGCGGGTATAAGACGTCGTCGTTTGGGTTAGTAGAGGCGACGTCGTTTTGAGGAACCAGTCGATGGTTTATGTGACCAGCTGATGGCAGATATGCTGACGTGCGCTATGCGACGTCGTTTGAGTTAGTTGCGATGCTGCGTTTCGATGCTGCGACTGGTCTCAGTTGTGAACAGTGTTGTGCGTTGTTTCTTTCTTGCGACTGGATGTTCAGCTGTTGGCAGAAAAGATTACGTCACTTATGCGACGTCGTTTGGTTAAGTTATTGCGACGCCGTTTTGATTTGTATTAGAAGGCCTTTGATATCGTTGCTGCTAGCAGCAGCAGGTTGTTTGTTGAGGGGAATGAGTCGACTGATTTTGTCGGTGGATTGTTTTTAAGATTTCAGCAGCTGTGAGATTTATATATAGGAAGACTTGGTCTTCGATTGTGATATCAGTTCCCATACTTAGAAATTTCCAGCCTTTCGTTCTCTGTTTCTTGAACCCTCGACTACTATTCATCGTGAGCTTCTCCGGTAGATTCCCGTCGACTTGGACTCCTCTTGGAAAGATCTTTCATCTCGTACCCATTTTGGAAGCTATAGTTGGCTGAATCGAAAGCACGAAGTTACTGTTGTTATTCGCGCGTTGCATGGTTACAGGTAGCCTTTCGATTTTACGTTGGGATCTTGTTCTTGGCATCATTTTAAGCTTCCTGTTAGTTGGTTGGGTAGGGTTGAAGGCTAGTTTGTGTTTATAAATTTCCAGCCGCAAGTTGTAGTGGTTGGCCGTGAGATTGGTTGCAATTCCCTGAAATCTGTGTACCGTGTATTTTGACAGATTGTGCAGGCTGTGACTTGCTACGTTCCTTGAGGGAATTAAGGTACGGATTGAGCTTATAATTACAGCAAGGTGACGGCTTGAATGAATTGTGAGATGGCTTGCTGGCTAGTGTGTTTAATTGCCTGTTGAGGCTGCCGATTTATGAGATGGACGTGTGTTATGTGTTATGTACTTGCTGATGTTGCTATTGCTTTCACATATGTTGATATGCTTGTTATTCTAGCCTGTGCATACACACATTTGCATCTAATTCCAGCTTTATTGCCATTGTTTCGTTGTTGTACTTGCTCTGTTTCTTACCAGGATGCGAGGGCGAGCGGCGATACCGCACTCTCATCTCCCTGCTGGGTTATGTTAGCCCCTATGCGCCGAGTGGCTAACTACCACAGTTCATAGGTTGGGCAACAGCAGGTCGAGTTGTTTGATGCATCTGGTATTCGGGTGTTGTGTCCGTCATACAGCTGGTCGAGGAGGTAACCCAGCTGGAGGTGCCCCAGGAGGTGGTTGAGTGTCCCAGTAGCATATAGCATATATTTATGTATCAGTCTAGTAGCCGGGGAGATGCCCTGTGCTTCGTTGTTGTATTCTGATGAGGAGTCTGATACTTTTATTTGTGTATTGATGCTATACTTGCTACCGTTGGTTTGTAAACTGGGAACTTATTTTGAGTATTGTTCTATTTTAAATTTTATGTTTTAAACCGTCGGGCCTAAAAGCAAAAAATTACCCACTTTTTGTTAAGCTTCCGCATGTGTTTGGGTTTTTACTCTGTTGTGAGCACGAGGCCTGACACGTATTTCGATTATTGATATTTTAAATGACGATTTGAGTTCAGGCCCAAATTATTTCGAAAATTTTTAAGCCCTGTTTTTACGCTTCCGTGATTATGTGCTTAATTGTGCTTTAATCTTGAGTGATTAGCACAGGGCCTGACAGTTTTGGTATCAGAGCTTAAACTGGGATAAGCTCGCTTTCTTTTAATCACACTCGAGTCTAGGCACAGAGTTTTGATTTGATTTTTGATTGACTCTGTGACTTACGTGATTTTATTATCTGTCTCTCTGATATATGCTATTAGTCTTACCTTGAGAATTTTTTAGATGCCACCGAGGAGAGGTAGAGGTAGGACTAGTAGACGTACCGTAGAGGAGTCTAGGGCCTCGGATAGTGATGAGGGCAATCAGCAGGTTGAGGATGTTATGAGACAGATAGGCGAGATGGAGCTAGTCTTAGCTAGGTTCCAGCAGACGAACCCTCCGACTTTTGCTGCTGCTGAGGGTGGTGCGTTGGCCGAGAGTTGGCTAGTGCAGATGGAGGAGCTGTTTGATACTTTGGAATACACTCTTGAGAAGAGATTAAAGCTGGCGGTGTTGCAATTGAGGGATAATGCGCAGCGCACTTCCCGTATTTTACGTGAGAGTGGGGCTGTGATTACTTGGGAGAGCTTCTGTGTCGCGTTCCGACAGGAGTATACCCCGGAGTCCTACTACAACAGTCGCGAGCGGGAGTTTGATAATTTGAAGTAAGGGACGATGAAGGTGGCCGAGTATGCCAGGCAGTTTTCTTCACTTCTGATGTATGTGCCTCACGTAGCTAACCAGGAGAGGACGAAGAGGAACAAATTCATGAAGGGATTGAGGCATGATCTGTTCCGGATGGTGTTGTCTGGTTCTCCTGCGACTTATGTTGATGCTGTGAATAGAGCGGTAGACATTGAGGAGAGTTTGTTGGAGGCAGAGGCTCCGGTTCAACCGACGTCTGGACGTGCTTTTCAGTCGGTGCAGAGTATGTCGCAATCGTTCCAATCTCCTCAAGGGTCGCAGCAATCGAATCGTCAATAGTTTAGACCTCGAGGGAAACAGTTCAAGAAGAAGGCGAATTTGAGTTCCTCTGGTTCTGTGAGTTCTGGTAGCAGTGGTTCTGGCAGTATGTCTTGTGGACAGTGCGGAGGAAAGCATCCAACTTCGTAGTGCCGTGGTGTGCAAGGTACTTGCAATAACTGTGGACAGCCTGGACATTATGAGAGTATGTCCTTTGCTGAGGGGACAGACTTTGGTTCCTTCCCAGCAAGGTTCTGCTGGTGGTTCTTCACAGAGACCGTAGTTTCCTGTTCCGACCCAACGATCTGGACTTCAACCCCATGAACCGTCTAGGTTTGGAGGATCTTCTAGACCTCAGTTTCAGATACCGCAGCAGGCCCAGTTGAATGTCTTGATGAGAGAGCAGGCTGAGGAGACACCTGGTATGTTTATCGCAGGTATATGTTCTATCTTTGATTTCCCTGTGAGAGTTTTAATTGATACAGGAGCGTCACACTCCTTTGTTTCTGCGTGGTTTGTGCATGAGTGTGGGTTGAGATTTACCCCACTGTGTGATGTCGTGTCTGTATCTACTCCTGCTGGTGTGTGGGTGATGTCCCGTGAGATCGTGGTGGATTGTGATTCGATTTGATCAGAACGTGCTAGTGGCGAATCTGATTGTCTTGGAGATGAGGGATTTTGATTGCATCTTGGGAATGGATGTATTGTCTAGCTATAAGGCTACTGTTGATTTCTTCCATGGTGTGGTGAGATTTCGCCCTGACTCGAGTGAGAAGTGGGATTTCTATGGTGCTGATTCGCGCTCGAAGATTCCACTGGTATCTGCCATGGAGATGTGTAGCCTGCTATGTTGGCGAAAGTGATGGATCCGGATCCCGTTTCCCGGGGGCGCAGCGGAAGTTTAAAAATTGCCCCGAAAAACGTTCAATACATAAAATATATACAATAAAACATGCATAGGATGTTTTATAGAGTGTCACCTTGCTGGCGTCAAGGCGCCTGGCTCCAACCAAATTCACAGGGAATCTGGCTCTTCAAGGTAGGCGGCGGTAGATCCTCCTTAATCAGGTCCACGACCGGAAACATGACTCCTTCGTCAGCATGCACTAGAAGAACTGGCGAATTTGGCACGAACGGAATATCCTCAACACGACGATCGGAACAAGTCCGATCACGGCGGCGGCGGCACGCGGCGCGGCGGTGGAGGCGGTGGCCGTGAGGTTTTGGGAGAGGAGGGGGCGGCCACAATCTAGGTTTAGGGTTATGAGTTGTAATTTATCTTATGTCTATCCAATACAAACCCAACCCATGAATAAGTATAGGTATGATGGGCTTGAACCGGCCCATTGGACCTGGGGCAGGCCCAGTCCAACGTATGAACATTCGGTTCAATCCTATCACCGCGGCTTCATCATAATCCCGATCGATGATCAGACCGGACCGATCGACTCAGTTTCCAAAACTGAATATTATGATGTGAAAACAATTTTTCAGACCACCTAATCCAAAATTGCAGTTTAGCCCCTCAACTTTGGGAAATCGCAATTTGACCCCTGTTGACTTTTAGGAAGTCGCACTCCCTAAAATACTCTTCCTATGCTCAACACATTGAGTTCAGTTTCCGTGCGGGAATCGTGAATCCAGTACTTTTGTGACCCTCAATGGTTCAGGGATACAGCTAGCCGTGGGCCCACAACCATTGTGACTCCGAAATCACAATTTCGGACTTGCCCATCGGATCATGGTAGATTCCTTCGTCAGCCTGCACTAGAAGGCCTGACGAATTTGGCACAAACGAAATCTCCTCAACACGCTGATCGGAACAAGTCCGATCACACGATCAACGGCGGCGGCGGCACGACGGCGCGACGGTGGAGGCGACGGCCGTGAGGTTTTGGGAGGAGAGGGGGCGGCCACAAGCTAGGTTTAGGGTTATGAGAGTGTAAGTTATGTTATGTCTCATAATACAAACCCAACCCATGAATAAATATAGGTATGATGGGCTTGAACCGGCCCATTGGACCTGGGGCAGGCCCAGTCCAACGTGTGAACATTCGGTTCAATCCTATCACCGCGGCTTCATCATAACCCCGATCGACGATCAGATCGGACCGATCGACTCAGTTTCCAAAACTGAATATTATGATGTGAAAATAATTTTTCAGACCACCTAGTCTAAAATTACAGTTTAGCCCTTCAACTATGGGAAATCGCAATTTGACCCCTGTTGACTTTTAGGAAGTCGCACTCCCTAAAATCCTCCTCCTATGCTCAACACATGGAGCTCAGTTTCCGTGCGGAAATTGTGAATCCAGTACTTTTGTGACCCTCAATGATTCAGGGATACAGCTAGCCGTGGGCCCACAACCATTGTGACTCCGAAATCACAATTTCGGACTTGCCCATCGGATCATGGTAAAGCGCCTAGCAACATCGCCCCCATGATCCCCTAGGTATCACTGATAGTGCCTGCAAGAACCAGTTGGTCGTGGTTAGCATACAGTACGGTCCTTTCAACACATATATCCCGATCAGATCAACAACCATTGGTAAATCGAGAGTCGCTAAAGATCCGATAACTATGCATACATCTTGGAGATCAAATAGTGACATCACGAGTGTTACTAGGCAAACCCATTTACCTAAAACACATCCAGTACTCCGGCCAGAGATTTATCACACTATTATCTCCTCAGATAGCATAGGATATCCACGCATAAAAGCGAGCGGTGAATCCTCGACAACGAAGCATCGACTCCTACATGCATCGGGACCTCACCCAATCCCGCCACCTAATGACCCCAACTGAGTAGGTAAACGGGTCAAAGTGAGGCACCTATCATGTAGAGTCTCAATGACGTTTCGAGTAGTGAGGACTAATCAGTACAACCAAGACCTCGGACTTATCCACTCGACAAATGGTAACCACTTGGAAAGTCCGAATGAGGGTAGTTCGATAGATCACCAGGTCACTATCCATCTGCATGCTCAGAACATCACAATGTTCCCTACCAATGAAACATGTACTTCACATCGCAGATGCTAGTCTCAAGCTCGGGCGGCCTTATCCTCATTTTGACGGCCCAATCGAATAGGAACAAGTTCAGAATACACAATGACTATTAGATGTGTTTCATGATAGCCATTATATCCACTATTACATCTAACATACACTATAGTGCATTCTAGGTCTTTATCCAACACAATTGTTAACATTATTACATAATGAAAATAAAGAATGCCATAAAGAAATGCGTATTTCATAAATAAAGATCGTTATACACAAGAGTCAATAAAACCCACATGCCACAAGTTGGCTAGTTGGGAATCTACTCTAACATGCTATCGCTGGATAATGCTGGATTCATGATCTATGCGCTAGACGTTTCCCAAGAATCACGACTGGAGTTGAGTGACATCCCGATCGTCCGAGAGTTTCTCGACGTGTTTTCGGATGAGATTCTTGGAATCCCTCTGAGACGTGAGATCGACTTCAGTATCGAGTTGGTGCCCGGTACAGCCCCGATTTCTAGAACTCCGTATCGGTTGGCGCCAGCAGAGTTGAAAGAACTCAAGGAACAGTTGAGAGACCTTCTGGAGAAAGGATTCATCAGACCGAGTATGTCACCTTGGGGAGCTCCGATTCTTTTCGTGAAGAAGAAAGATGGGTTTATGAGGATGTGTGTTGATTTTAGACAGTCGAACAAAGCGACAATGAAGAACAAGTATCCTTTGCCAAGGATTGATGACTTGTTCGATCAGTTGCAAGGATCGGTGGTGTACTCGAAGATTGATTTGTGCTCTGGCTATCACCAGTTGTGGATTAGAGACGCTGATGTGGCGAAGACAGCTTTTAGGATGAGATATGGGCATTATGAGTTTCTTGTGATGCCATTTTGGGTTGACGAATGCCCCAACTATTTTCATGGATTTGATGAATCGGGTCTTTAGCGAGTACATCGATCGGTTCGTGATTGTCTTCATAGATGACATCTTAGTGTATTCGTGGAGTTTGAGAGAGCATAAGGAGAATCTGCTCTGGCTATCACCAGTTGTGGATTAGAGACGCTGATGTGGCGAAGACAGCTTTTAGGATGAGATATGGGCATTATGAGTTTCTTGTGATGCCATTTTGGGTTGACGAATGCCCCAACTATTTTCATGGATTTGATGAATCGGGTCTTTAGCGAGTACATCGATCGGTTCGTGATTGTCTTCATAGATGACATCTTAGTGTATTCGTGGAGTTTGAGAGAGCATAAGGAGAATCTTAGACTGGTGTTGCATAGATTGAGGGACTCGCAGTTGTACGCCAAGTTCGGCAAGTGTGAATTTTGGTTTGATAGAATTATCTTTTTGGGTCATGTGATTTCGGTGCAAGGGATTTCAGTGGATCCGAGTAAGGTCGAAGCAGTTCTTAACTGGGAGAGACCTAGGAACGTTTCCGAGATCCATAGTTTCTTGGGATTGGCCGGCTATTATAGACGTTTCATTGAGAAGTTCTCTTTGATAGCCAGGCCTATGACTCAGTTAACTCAGAAAGATAGGAAGTTTGTTTGGACTGATGAGTGCGAGTCTAGTTTTCAAACGTTGAAGGAGAAGTTGACTATTGCTCCTGTTTTGGATCTATCGTTTGGATCTGGAGGATTTGTTGTATGGTCCGATGCTTCTCTGAATGGATTGGGATGCGTTCTGATGCAGAACGGGTACGTGATTGCGTATGTGTCTCGACAGTTGAAGCCTCACGAGACGAGGTACCCCGTCCATTATTTAGAATTGGCTGCGATTGTGTTTGCCTTGAAGATTTGACGACACTATCTGTATGGTGAGGAGTTTGTGGTGTACACCGACCACAAGAGTTTGAAATATATCTTCACGCAGTCAGATCTGAATATGAGGCAACGTCATTGGATGGAGTTTCTCAAGGATTTTAACTGTGAGATTCAGTATCAACCTGGGCGGATGAACTTAGTAGCCGATGCTTTGAGTAGGAAAGCCCATCCTGATATGTTAGCATCTTTGAGTGTCTCGAGAGTCTACGAGCAGTTGAGTACTTCTGGTTGGAGATTTCAGTCGGGTGATCCGTACTTCTTGGTTTCTTCGATTCTGGTTGAACCGCAGATTTTGTTTGACATTAGAGAGGCGCAAAGAACTGATCCGTATATCCATGAGTTGAGGATTAAAGCCCGAAGTG
This sequence comes from Dorcoceras hygrometricum, assembly GCA_001598015.1. Lineage (NCBI taxonomy): Eukaryota > Viridiplantae > Streptophyta > Magnoliopsida > Lamiales > Gesneriaceae > Dorcoceras > Dorcoceras hygrometricum. Next base: position 260,335 of record KV002767.1, read on the forward strand.
GTCAGTCTGATGATTTTTCTGTTGCTTCTGATAGATTTCTGAGATTTCGAGGGAGATTAGTGGTTCCAAACCTGATTGACTTGAAAGAAACTATCAGTAATGAAGCGCATTGTAGTCGGTACAGTGTGCATCCGAGCGAGAGGAAGATGTACCATGCCTTGAAGTCTCGCTAATGGTGGGCAGATATGAAGAGCGACATTTCTGGTTTTGTTTCTAAGTGTTTGAATTGCCAGCAGGTCAAGGCGGAGAGGATGAGACCTGGTGGATTGTTACAGAGTTTAGAGGTGCCTCAATGGAATTGGGAGCACATCGCCATGGATTTTGTGACTCATTTACCTCGATCGAGTAGGGATGCGATTCAATTTGGGTGGTGATTGATAGACTTTTGAAGTCAGCCCATTTCATTCCCTATGATGTGAGGTGTTCGATGAAGAAAATGGTGAAGTTGTATGCGACCATGTGGTTAGATTGCATGGAGTGCCTGTTTTGATAGTGTCTGATAGAGATCCTAGATTTACATCTCGATTTTGGAAGAGCTTGCAGGCAGCGATGGGTTCGAGATTGGCTATGAGTACAGCCTATCACCCACAGACAGATGGTCAGTCTGAGCGGACCATTCAGACTTTAGAAGATATGCTGCATGCAGTTGTGATGGATTTCAGTGGTGGCTGGCAGGATTCCTTGTCCTTAGTCGAGTTTTCGTATAACAACAGATACCAAGTGACTATCGGGATGGCTCCATTTGAAGCTTTGTATGGTCGCAAGTGCAGATCTCCAATCTGTTGGGAAGAGGTTGGCGAGAAACAGCTTTCTACTCTTGAGTTTGTGCAGCATATGAAAGATCAGATTGATTTGATTCGGAGTAGGATGAAGGCTGCACAAGATAGATTTACTAGCTATGCTAATAAGCGACGCAGACCGTTAGAATTTGAGGTTGGCGATCGTGTGTTTCTTAAGATTTCTCCTTTCAAGAGCGTTATGCGATTCAGATTTAAGGGCGAATTGGCTCCTAGATTCGTTGGTCCCTTTGACATTGTTGAGCGGATTGGACAGTTGGCTTATAGATTGAGGATGCCTGATGAGTTAGCAGCGATACATGACGTTTTTCATGTGTCAATGTTGAGAAAATATGAGCCAAATCCTTCCCATGTCTTGAGAACCGACGAAGTTGAGCTAGATTCTGCCTTGAGTTATGTTGAATATCCAGTGCAGATTCTGGATAGGAAGGAGAAACAGTTGAGGAACAAGATAATACCGTTGGTGATGGTCCAATGGAGCAATCATGGACGTGATGAAGATACCTGGGAAGTTGAGGAAAAGATGAGACAAGAGTGGCCTCATCCGTTTGAGCCATAGCAGCAGTGAACAGGTAACCTCTAGTTTGATTGATTTGCGGTTTAAGTGACTTTGCTGCTGAATTGAGATTCTGATTAGTATTGAGTTGTACTAGTCAGTATGGCATGTGTATATTAGGAATGGTATCTAGTATACTGTGTCGTGAATGAGCTATCTTGCTGTTGTGATTTTGATTTGATAACTTAACTGATTTCGAGGATGAAATCGATTTCTAGTGGGGGAGATTATGAGAACTAGAAATCTGTTAAGTATGATTTAATGGCTAATAAGCTTTTGGATTAAGATTTTTCACGGAATTGTGAATTCTGGGTGTTCAGATTTGGTTTAGAGTTGCACAGTAGTGAGTTGCGCGAGAATTCAGCTGTTGGTTTTCAGAAGTAGCGCAATTCAGGCGTCAGTGTTCTTCTGTAGCGTCAGCAGGTGAAGTCTGATCAGTTGTTGATGGCGCGGGAGTGATACGCTGTCGTTTCGTAAAAATCAGACGTCGTGCTAATGCAAGAAATCAGGTGTAGCGCATTTCAGAAGTCAACGCAAGTCAGCGGTACTGTAGCGAGTGAGTGATGCGTCGTCGTTTCGCTATTCAGTAGTAGCGCTTGAAGAGGAACCTGTTAGCAGCAGAGGCGCGGGTGCGAGGATTAACAAGAAAGCGACACGTGTTGGTCAACTTTTTGGTGTTGACGGCTGATATTGTAGCGCAAATCAGCAGTTGCGATTGTGAGAGGCTTGATTCAGTCGAGTGACCAGTCGTTGGTTTGAGTGACCAGCTGCTGATAGTGAGGCGACGTCGTTTTGATAAGTTGGAACGCAGCGTTTTGGGTATAACGCTTTGTGACCAGCTGCTGGTTGTTTCGAAAGGAATCTGTCATCAGCTATTGGAGCGCTGCGGCATCGTTTTGATTAGTTGATGCGGCGTCGTTTTGGTGCGTGAAGAAAAATGCAACGTCTGATGGTTGCTACTGATTTCTGTTGAGAGCAAAAGCTGGTTTCTGTCATGAGATTCCTACTGTTTCGATGTTTGATTATTTTAGAACAGCAGCTGTTGGATTTGAGAGATATGTAGATAAGTGTTGACCGACACTTAGAATTATTTTAGAACCCGACATTTCTTATCTCTATAAAACCCTCGATAGCTACTGTACACCCGAGCATCTCTTATTTAGATTTATGTCGATTTCAGCCGTTGTTTTGAATGATTTTGGTGGCACTGAGTTCGTTGTGACTTGCTCTTTCGATTGCTACCCATTTGAGGCTGTAGTTCTACCTTGGAGAGGATCGCGAAGTAGCAGTGTTGTTCGATTATCTTCGCCTGGTGAGATCTGTTGAGGTAGATTGAAGCTGTGAGGTACGAATTGAGCAGCTCTAACAGCTTTGAACGTGGACATGGCTGTATTTCATGTTATGAAATCTGTTGAATTGATTCTGTGATTTTATGTGGAACAGTTTGATGAATTGCTTGAGTTATATATTCTGTTTTCACGTACTGTTATTGTATGCATTTAGAATTGATTATTGAATGGCATTCATGCATACATCTTGAGGCAGATTGATTAATTGATGTCCCGATTTAGAGCCACGTTGTGACTGGCCGACAATCGTGTTGTGCCAGAAAAGTCCAACGCTATCATCGGAGTGGTGACTGCCGGATTCGAGTGTCTACCACCGATCTGTGATGGGCTGACGGGCCCTGAAGATCACGGACCGATGATTTCCCCGGTTGATTTACTGTGTGGGTATAGAGGCTCGACTTGAGATGATTTGCCAGTTGATACGCTGGTCTTGATTACCGATTCCTTGATAGCCTCATTCATTTCATAGCATTGATTTATAGCATGTTGCATGATTTGCTGTTTTGATGGCTCTTCGTACTGAGGCTTGACCTCGTATTTCTTTTCCTGCTTTTCTGTCTTTTGGGTCTGTGTTACCCATTTTCAGGATCTTCAAGTAAACAAGCTGGACAGAGTGGAGAGCCAGCTGGTCGATCCCCATTCCTTTGAGTCCCAGTTATATATTGTATTATGTGTTGAACCAGGGGATGCCCTGTGTTTATTTGTATATGGGGATCTGTATCTTATTTGGGATTTTATGTTACCTGTTTTGCTTGAGTTTGATTTAACTCGTATTTCGATTATTGATATTTTAAATGACGATTTGAGTTCAGGCCCAAATTAATTCGAAAATTTTTAAGCCCTGTTTTTACGCTTCCGTGATTATGTGCTTAATTGTGCTTTAATCTTGAGTGATTAGCACGGGGCCTGACATATCCCATCCTCAACAGTATACAGACCTCGTCCTCTGTCCTCATCACACTGCCTCCACTGCTGTAACTGCTCATCGGAGACCTGCCCCTCTCTGATCCGCTCTCAAAGAGTCGGATGAATAGTGAGCACTGCTAAACTCGGCGCACAGCCTCCTAAATATAACTCTAGGCCGAATCTCTAAATCTCCGCCTGTATTGGCCTCTCCACTGACAAACACGCCACTACTGCAGTCTTCCGACTCAAAGCGTCTGCTACTACATTAGCTTTACCCAGATGGTAGCTAATGTCACAGTCATAGTCCTTCACCAACTCTAACCATCTGTGCTGCCTCATGTTCAGCTCCTTCTGAGTGAAGAAGTATTTGAGGCTCTTGTTGTCGGTGAATATCTGACACTTCTCGCCGTATAAGTAGTGCCTCCAAATCTTCAACGCAAACACCACTGCTGCAAGCTCCAAATCATGCGTCGGATAGTTCTGCTCATAACTCTTCAGTTGCCTCGACGCATATGCAATAACCTTATCACCCTGCATTAGAACTGCACTCAAGCCTCTCAGAGAAGCATCTGTATAAACCACAAACTCCTCATGGTCCACTGGCATAGCTAACACTGGTGCTGAAGTAAGGGCCTCCTTCAGCTGATTGAACCTCCTCTGGCACTCGGGACTCCACACATACTTCGCATTATTCTTGGTCAAGGCTGTCAAGGGAACCGAGATAGAAGAGAAACCCTTGAAAACTTGCGATAATAACCTGCCAAGCCCAAGAAACTGTGAATCTCCGCTGCATTCCTTGGAATCCCCCAGTTATGCACTGCCTCCACCATCGATGGGTCAACTGAAATCTCATCTCTCGACACAATAGGCCCTAAGAATGCCACCTGCTCCAGCCAAAACTCGCACTTGCTGAACTTGGCATACAATCTATGCTCCCTCAAAGTCTTCAAAGCCGTCTGCAAGTGCTGCCTATGCTCCTCCAAGCTCCTCGAATAGAGCAGGATGTCATCGATGAAAACTATAATGAACTGGTCTAGATACTGCCTGAATACCATGTTCATCAGATCCATGAAAATCGCTGGGGCATTCGTCAGGCCAAACGGCATCACCAAGAACTCGTAGTGGCCGTAGAGTGTCCTAAAAGCAGTATTGGACACGTCCTCCTCTCTAAATCTCAGCTGATGGTATCCAGATCTCAAATAAATCTTCGAGAATACCAAAACTCCCTGCAACTGATCGAATAAATCTTCAATCCTCGGGAGCGGATACTTATTCTTCACCGTAACTCGGTTCAGCTCCCAGTAGTCGATGCACAATCTCATGCTGCCATCCTTCTTCTTCACAAACAACACTGGTTCGCCCCATGGAGAAAAGTTAGGGCGAATGAATCCTTTATCGAGCAACTCCTGGATCTGCTCCTTAAGATCATTCATCTCGGTAGGAGCTATCGATAAGGTGCCTTAGAGATAGGAACTGTCCCTGACATCATCTCAATAGAAAACTCACCTCTCGCTCCGATGGAACTCCCACTACATCATCAGGGAAGACATCTGCAAAATCTCTGACCACCTCCACATCAGATAGTGAAGGGCATGCTGAATCTCCAGAAGCGGTAATGCTGGCCAAGAATGCCTGACATCCGTGCTCAACTAGCTTCTGGCCTGAAGGAAAGATATAAATCTGGGCTTCCGCGGCCTCCTAGCTGCCTCAAATAAGAAAGCCTCCTGTCTTGGCGGTCTGATAGACACTGTCCTCCGTTGAAAGTCAATCACTGCTCCGAACTCTGTCAGCCAATCCATGCCTAGGATGATGGGGAACCGCGGCGGATCGTGCCTCCCGGCGAGGCAGCGGAAGAACAAAATTTGGCCGGGAGACGATCAATACAATTCAATTAACATGCAATCTATGACATTCATAGGGTGTTTATCGTTGATTACCTTGCTGGCAACTCGTGCCTGGCTCCGACCAGTTTCGCGAGGAAACCGACACTTCACGGTAGACGGCGGTAGATGACGTCAATCAGGTCCACGACCGGATACGAGATTCCTTCGTCAGCCTGCACTAGAAGGCCTGACGAGATCGGCGCGGACGGATTCTCCTCGAAAGATTGGCCGGAAACAATTTCCGGCGAAAGGTGGCGGCGGCGGCGGCGGCGTGAGGAGAGGAAGGGAGGCGGTGCCTTTTGCTTTAGGGTTAGGGTTTTATTGTGTAATGAGTTAACTGTGTTTTGTTATGAAGCCTAAGTCTATATTAAATAGACTTAGTGATGGACTTGGACCGTCAGCCTGCACTAGAAGGCCTGACGAGATCGGCGCGGACGGATTCTCCTCGAAAGATTGGCCGGAAACAATTTCCGGCGAAAGGTGGCGGCGGCGGCGGCGGCGTGAGGAGAGGAAGGGAGGCGGTGCCTTTTGCTTTAGGGTTAGGGTTTTATTGTGTAATGAGTTAACTGTGTTTTGTTATGAAGCCTAAGTCTATATTAAATAGACTTAGTGATGGACTTGGACCGGCCCAACGGGCCCGGGTCCAATGGATGAACATTCAGTTCATCCCCATCACCGTGACTTCATCGTAACTCCGATCGCCGATCAGATCGGACCGATCGACTCAGTTTCCAAAACTGAATACTATGATCTGAAAAACCATTTTCCAGACCCCAGTGCAAAATGACCGTTTTGCCCCTCAACAGCGGAAAATCACGATTTGACCCCTGTTGACTTTTAGGAAGTCGCACTCCCAAAAATCCTCTTCTCATGCTCAACACATTAAGCTGAGTATCCGTGCGGGAATCTCGAATTCAGTACATGTGTGACCCTCAATGGTTCAGGGATACAGCTAGCCGTGGGCCCACAACCATTGCGGCTCCGGAATCACAATTCCGAACTTGCCCAACGGATCATGGTAAGAGCGTCTAGCAACATCGCCCAATGATCCCCTAGGTATCACTGATAGTGCCTGCAAGAACCAGTTGGTCGTGGTTAGCGTACATACGGTCCTTTCAATCCATATATCCCGATCAGATCAACGACCATTGGTAAATCGAGAGTCGCTAAAGATCCGATAGCTATGCATACATCTTGGAGATCGAATAGTGACATCGCGAGTGTAACTAGGTAAACCCATTTACCTAAAACACTTCTAGTACTCTGGCCAGAGATTTATACACTATTATCTCCTCAGATAGCATAGGATATCCACGCATGTCTGCGAGCGGTGAATCCTCGACAACGATGCATCGACTCCTACATGCATCGGGGTCTCACCCAATCCCGCCGCCTGATGACCCCAAGTGAGTCGGCAAACGGGTCAAAGTGAGACACCTATCATGTAGAGTCTCAATGATGTTTCGAGTCGTGATGACTAATCAGTACAACCAAGACCTCGGACTTATCCACTCGACATATGGTAACCACTTGGAAAGTCCGAACGAGGATAGTTCGATAGATCACCAGGTCACTATCTATCTGCATGCTCAGAACATCACAATGTTCCCTACCAATGAAACATGGTACTTCGCATCGCAGATACTAGTCTCTAGCTCGGGCGGCCTTATCCTCATTTTGATGGCCCAATCGACTAGGAACATGTTCAGAATACACAGTGACTATTAGATGTGTTTCATGATAGCCGTCATACCCACTATCACATCTAACATACACTTTAGCGTATTCTAGGTCTTTAATCAACACAATAGTTAATCATCATACAACACAATGAAAGTAAAGAATGCCATATAAATAAATGCGAATATCATATATAAAGATTGTTTCATACAAGAGTCTATAAACCCACACGCCACAAGTTGGCTAGTTGGGCATCTACTCTAACAATCTCCCACTTGCCCTAAAGCCAACTACTCATCAGACGCAGTCCCATTGTTTCGTGATGTTTTTCAAACAACGGTCCAGGCAAGTGCTTCGTAAGTGGATCAGCAAAGTTGTCCGCAGAGGCGACTCTCTCAACTGCTATGTCACCTCTAGCCACAATATCCCGGATTATGTGGTATTTCCTCAGTATGTGTTTGGATCTTTGGTGAGACCTAGGCTCCTTTGCTTGCGCAACGGCACCCGTGTTGTCGCAGTACACCGGGACTGGACCAACTCCATTAGGAATGACGCCCAACTCTTGGACGAAATTCCTTATCCAAACGGCCTCCTTAGCAGCAGCTGATGCTGCGATGTACTCAGCCTCAGTGGTTGAATCCGCGATGGTGTCTTGCTTGAAACTCTTCCAAGAGACAGCACCACCATTGAGCATGAATACAAATCCAGAGGTTGATTTCGAATCATCCACGTCACACTGGAAGCAAGAATCAGTGTAGCCTTCCAGTTTCAGTTCACCACCCCCATAGACCATGAAAATATTCTTAGTCCTTCGCAAGTACTTAAGAATATCCTTCACAGCCTTCCAATGCAATTGGCCGGGGTTGGCCTGGTAGCGGCTCGTGACACTCAGATCATATGCGACATCCGGTCTAGTCGAGATCATGCCATACATAATACTACCTATTGCCGAGGCATATGGCACATGTGTCATACTCTCTATCTCCTCATCAGTCTTTGGACACATAGACGTAGATAGAGTGACCCCGTGGCACATAGGTAGGTGTCCTCTCTTGGACTCTTCCATAGAGAACCGCTTAACTATGGTATCGATGTAGGTAGCTTGGGTGAGTCCAAGCATCCATTTAGATCTATCCCGATAGATCTGTATTCCAAGAATATAGGATGCTTCACCCATGTCCTTCATCGAAAATCTACTAGACAACCATACTTTAGTTGACTACAGCATTCCTACATCATTCCCAATGAGTAGAATGTCATCAACATAAAGTACGAGGAATGTCACAGCGCTTTTAACTACCTTCTTATACACACATGGCTCCTCGGGATTCTTGATGAAACCAAATTCCTTAATTGTTTCATCGAATCTCAGGTTCCAACTTCGTGATGCTTGTTGAGACCGTAGATCGATCTCTGAAGCTTGCATACATTATGCTCGCTTCCAATAGATGTGAAACCCTCAGGCTGCGTCATATAGATCTCTTCCTTAATGTTTCCATTAAGGAACGCAGTTTTCGCATCCATTTGCCATATCTCATAGTCGTACCATGCGGCTATGGCTAACAAGATTCTAATTGACTTGAACATTGCGACTGGCGAGAAGGTTTCATCATAGTCAACACCTTGCCTTTGAGTGTAACCTTTCGCGACCAGTCGTGCCTTGTAGGTCATTACCTTACCATCAGGCCCAAGTTTCCTCTTGTATACCCATTTACACCCAATAGGAACAATTCCTTCCGGAGGATTAACAAGAGTCCAATCTTGGTTCGCATGCATTGAGTCAATCTTAGACTGCATTGCTTCATGCCACAAATTTGAATCAGCATCGGAAATCGCCTCCTTGAAAGTTCTCGGATCAGATCCAACAACTTGATCACCTTGATCATCTTCAAGGAGAAAACCATATCTCTCAGGAGCCCTAGGAACCCTTTCGGATCTCCTAGGTGCGACCATTTCTGGTATCGGCTCTGGAGGTGTGGGAGACTCACCTGGTACTTCGATTGGATCTCGAACCTCTTCGAGTTCTACTATTTTGCCTTTTCTATCAAGTAGAAATTCCCTATCCATAAAGGTGGCATTCCTAGAAACAAACACTTTTGTTTCACTTGGATAGTAGAAGTAGTATCCAATGGAATTCTTTGGATACCCAATGAAGTAGCATAAGATGGATCTCGTATCCAGCTTATCTCCCACTGTCTGCTTCACGTAAGCAGGACATCCCCAAATCCTCATAAATGAGTACTTGGGTGGTTTGCCCATCCATATCTCATATGGAGTCTTGTCCACTGCCTTGGTGTGGACATTGTTCAACAACATTACCGCCGTTTTGAGCGCATAGCCCCAAAACGAGTAGGAAGTTCAGTGAAGCTCATCATAGATCGAACCATGTCCAACAAGGTCCGATTACGACGCTCCGCTACACCATTGAGCTGTGGTGTGGCCGGAGGGGTCCACTGTGCGAGAATCCCATTCTTTTTCAGATAGTCTTGAAATTCAGCACTTAAGTATTCACCACCTCGATCAGATCGAAGTGCTTTAATACTTTTGCCTAATTGATTTTCTACTTCAGCCTCGAATTCTTTGAACTTTTCAAAGGATTCAGACTTGTACTTCATAAAGTACAAGTACCCATACCTAGAGTAATCATCGGTAAAGGTGATGAAGTATGTGTGAACATATTTAGTACCAATACTAAACGGGCCGCACACATCAGTATGGATCAAATCCAATAGGCCTTGAGCACGCTCACCCTTGCCCTTGAAGGGTTGCTTGGTCATCTTTCCCTTAAGACAAGATTCACAAGTCAGTAGGGAGTTAATGTCTGACATATCAAACAAATCACCCCTAACCAGCTTGTTCATCCTGCTTAAGGAAATGTGACCTAGCCTAGCGTGCCAAAGTTGTGCTGGGTTTTCCTCCTTCGCGGGAGCAGAACGCTTCTTGCTCTTGCGTCTGGGTCCCTTCTTCGCAGAGGAAGAAGAACCCAGAAGGAGGACGGGTTTGTCCTTCTTTATGGTCCCTTCAAACACTACAAGCATGTTAACCACCTCTTCAAGGATGGCTGCCAGCTTGTTCATGTTGAAGTTGACCACAAAGGGGTCAAATGCAGTAGGCAGTGAGAGGAGAAGTACATCCACCGACAGCTCGTGTGGAAGTGCGATATCAAGGCCCGACAGCTTTTCAACGAGCCCAATCATACGAACCCCATGCTCGCGGACCGAAGTCCCATCGTGCATGCTGCTTGTCATAAGCTCCTTGACAGCCGTGAACCTCTCATGTCGAGAGTTCTCCCCGTACAGTTCTTTGAGATGAAAAAGTATGTCAGCAGCATACTTTGTCTTCTCAAAACGCCGTTGCATTTCATTGGACATCGATGCCATCACATAGCACCGAGCTTTAACCTCGTCGTCCCACCATTGTTTAAGCGTTACCAGCTCCTCGGGGCTGATATCGGCAGGGGCTTCCTTCGGAGGACTCTTCTCTATCGCATAAAGAAGTTTCTCCGAAGCCAATACAAGATTGAGGTTGTGGAGCCAGTCTTGGTAGTTCAGACCGGTGAACCTGTTGCTATCCAGTATAGCAGCGAGCGGGTTTTTCATCAAAACCATTTTATAATGCAGTAATACTGAAAAGGAAAGCAGACAAACATCACTAACTATATATAAAATAATCGCTAAGACATAAAACAAGGTCGTTAAGTTTTTTGAATTACCCTCCCACTATTTTAACGATTTCACCACCCTCTAATGAAATCGAGAAAACAGGTTTCTTTAGTGGGTACACGGAGCCCAATCAAGCGATCATGGACCCGAATAATATCAGCCATCCATGACCCCCAAAAGGTAGTTTCCGATTGCAACCGGTGCAACCTCCATGTATTCACCTCACGTCCAGTAAGGGCCCAATAATATGACGCCGTTTACTATCAGGTGTCAAGATGACCCATCAATATTGAGTCGTGAATGACGGTCCCCTTAACGTCCCCAATAATATGAGCCAACGTTAAAGGGAGTTCCAACCGAACTCACAACGAGTGTCAATGGCGTGGACAGCTTTCCGGCATACATGACCCCCTCAATAATATGAGTCGGGCCATGTATACGGGTAGCATCGACGTACACCCATTGTTGATGGAAGGTAGGGATAATTTAAACAAATTTAAATTCCCTTTAGTTTATCGAATAAACATTTATCTTGATATTAGTTTTAAATCATATTTAAAACGAGGGATTTTATTTTCAAACATTTATCTTGATATTAGGTTTTAAATCATATTTTAAAACGAGGGATTTATTTTTTTTGAAAATTTGGTCTCATGCATTTATTTTAAATCAAATTTAAAACATGCAATATGCGGATTCAATTAAACTATATATCACATATATAAATATTGGGATGATCGATCGCGAGAGCTATGCGGTCCGTGGTTGCCAGTCACGGACCTGGGTCCAATCCTAGGGGTAATTCAATATGCAATGCAATCCTATTACAATGCTTCCGGTTTTACAGATCTTCGGTCTTCAATATCTTGATCGTCATCTCCACCGTCTTCGGATGTCCTCCCACTAAATCTAGTAATTTTACATTTAATTTACCATGACATATAAGGGATACATTTATCAAGGGGTGGGAACGGGCCACAAACAGGCCCACTTCAAATGATAATTAATGATATTAATACAACCGAATCACAAAAACCTATCGCATACACCTAACAAATTGGGCACGGCTCTCGATCATCCCAATCATGTAGATAATCTAATTAACATGCATAAATTAAATAATCCAATTATTTATCCACAAAATCATATTTTAATTACGAAATTGTATTTTATAAATAAAACCGTATTTTGTCGATAAAATCAAATTTTAATTTATAAAATCATATTTCAAAATTAAAATCGTATTTTGTAATTTTAATTGTATCAAATTGGGCTTAAAACAATTATAGGCCCAAAAATTTCAAAATTTCAAAATCGACCAAAACGGGCCCGATATCGAATATCGGCCCGAAAACTTCACGGGCTGCCCGGAGCTTCGCAGGAGCGGCGGCCGCCACTACGAAAAAACGTGCGCGGCGCAAGGCCACGCACGGCCGCGACAAGCGCGGCAGCGCTTCGCCCATGGCGGCACATGGCAGCACGCCTCCAGCATCAGCATCGTGCAACCAGTGCGCAAGGGACAGCAACCGGTCGGCCAGCGTGCGCAACAATTTGCGCGGCCACCGCGCCCTCCGTCGTGCTAAGCAGCGTCCAGCCATGGCGCAACAATTTGCGCAACACCACAGGCCACCGTGCGCTTTCATCGTGCATCCACTCTCGGCAGGGCGCGCAACCAGTGCGCACATCGACAGCCACCGACCGCGCCACCTGAGCGGCCCTCGCGTGACCCGCGCGGACAGCCCCCCCCCCGGCCGCGACAAGCGCGGCAGCGCTTCGCCCATGGCGGCACATGGCAGCACGCCTCCAGCATCAGCATCGTGCAACCAGTGCGCAAGGGACAGCAACCGGTCGGCCAGCGTGCGCAACAATTTGCGCGGCCACCGCGCCCTCCGTCGTGCGAAGCAGCGTCCAGCCATGGCGCAACAATTCGCGCAACACCACAGGCCACCGTGCGCTTTCATCGTGCATCCACTCTCCGCAGGTCGCGCAACCAATGCGGCCGTGAGCGCGACCATCGCTCGGAGCAGCGCTCCAAATCTCCGGCCGAGACGCATGACAGGCGCGCATACAATCACGCGGCCATGCGCAGCAAGTGCGCAGGCCATACGCGCGCGCAGGTGCACGCGTAGAGTCGGGCGGTTGCCGCCGCCCATGGCGGCGGCCGGTGGCTGCTCCAAAAAATTTTGTTGATCCGATCTGAAATTCAAGATTAGATACAATATAGCAATAATCGTATTGATCAGATCCGAACCTGGCTCTGATACCACTGTTGGGAAACCGCGGTGGATCCGGATCGCGCCTCCCAGCGAGGCAGCGAAAGAACAAAATTTGGCCGGGAGACGATCAATACAATTCAATTAACATGCAATCTATGACATTCATAGGGTGTTTATCGTTGATTACCTTGCTGGCAACTCGTGCCTGCCTCCGACCAGTTTCGCGAGGAAACCGGCACTTCATGGTAGACGGCGGTAGATGACGTCAATCAGGTCCACGACCGGATACGATATTCCTTCGTCAGCCTGCACTAGAAGACCTGAAGAGATCGGCGCGGACGGATTCTCCTTGAAAGATTGTCCGGAACAATTTCCGACGAACGGCGGCGGCGGCGGCGACTAGCGTCGGCGGCGGCGGCGTGAGGAGAGGAAGGGAGGCGGCGCCTTTTGCTTTACGGTTAGGGTTTTATTGTGTAATGAGTTAAGTGTGTTTTGTTATGAAGCCTAAGTCTATATTAAATAGACTTAGTGATGGACTTGGACCGGCCCAACGGGCCCGGGTCCAACGGATGAACATTCAGTTCATCCCCATCACCGTGACTTCATCGTAACTCTAATCGTCAAAGTGAGACGCCTATCACGTAGAGTCTCATGACGTTTCGAGTCGTGAGGACTAATCAGTACAACCAAGACCTCGGACTTATCCACTCGACAAATGGTAACCATTTGGAAAGTCCGAACGAGGGTAGTTTGATAGATCACCAGGTCACTATCTATCTGCATGCTCAGAACATCATAATGTTCCCTACCAATGAAACATGGTACTTCGCATCGCAGATACTAGTCTCTAGCTTGGGCGGCCTTATCCTCATTTTGACGGCCCAATCGACTAGGAACATGTTCAGAATACACAGTGACTATTAGATGTGTTTCATGATAGCCGTCATACCCACTATCACATCTAACATACACTTTAGCGTATTCTAGGTCTTTACTCAACGCAATTGTTAATCATCATACAACACAATGAAAGTAAAGAATGCCATATAAATAAATGCGAATATCATATATAAAGATTGTTTCATACAAGAGTCTATAAACCCACACGCCACAAGTTGGCTAGTTGGGCATCTACTCTAACATAGGATGAGGTCGAATCCTGTCATTGGCAAAACGACCAAATCCACTCTGACTGCGTGATCCTGAAACGTCATCGTCAGACCCTGCACGATGCTGGTCGTCTTCAACTCCTCTCCTGACAGAACCGTCACGGCGAGAGCTACCCCCATGCTCTCCGGAACAATACCCATCATCTGTGTGAATGTACTCGAAATAAACGCGTGGGTCGCCCCTGAGTCTAGAAAAGCGAGTGCAGTGACACCAAGCACACGAATCTCGCCTGAAATAGAAATGTCACACAGGTATGCGTTTATGGTCATACTAAATCGTAAAAGCAGTTTAGATACCTAAAACAGTTCTAAGTTCGCTAGTCCTATCCGTCAAAGTCCTCAAAGAAAAAACCTAGAAGGTCTAACAGTTCTACTTCAGTCAATCCAGTAACTTAAGGCATCGAATCTCCTAGCAGTGCTCTATTCGGCAACTAGCGAATCTGTCGTCTCGGAAAACTCCTTGGGTCCCTGCTTGGAGAACCGCTCAGCCACATCCTCCTCATGCGACTTCCTAGAACGCTCCGACTGCCTCTGTAGCATCCTGGTGATCTCGGCCAGCATATCCACACTAGCCCTCTCATATGGCGTCGACTGCGGAGGTGGGGGAGGAGGAGGTGCATCATCATCCTGCTGATCTCTAGCACGTCTGGGGGGCATACTAATACACCAAAACCTTACGACATAAATCTAAGTGCATGACTAAGCGTCTATTTTTAAAAATCTAAGGCCAAAACTCATGCATAGCTAAAACACATGCAACATGCAATCATAAACAGAAATCGTAAAACAGTACTCACACTGGTAGTACGACTTCTGAGCTCCACGCAGCAGGCAAGTACCCCACCAGAACCACCGCTCTGATACCAACTGAAACGAACCAGACTCTAGAATTTTATTTTTTTTAAAACATGTGCGGAATACTTAAACTTAAATTGTGGCTCGTTCCCTTTTAAAACATGTCTCATCCATAATCCAAACATAGATAAAGGAAAGGAATATTTAAAAACGTTAAAACATCCGTACTATATAAAAATCAACTGAGTAAAATACTGAAAGTAAACAAGTTTAAAACCAACATCCAAAACTGTATCATCTAAAAACACATCGCTTCGGTCAAGGGGTACTGCTGCAACAGGCGCTCAGATGTCCTCACCGCCAGTCGGTGTAAACTCAGCAGGATCATCACCTGCACCATTTAAACCTAGTGAGCCTAGAGGTCAGCATGCTCTATCGTATATCATAATAAAGTACATACTAATAAAATCACATGCAAACACGTACTTGTAATAAAATTACGTTAAAAACATGAATGCGTGCATGATCTTAAAACATTGCTTTATACATTTCATATCATAACATATCGTATAGCATACAAGGCATGACATAACGTAACATGAAAAATATATGAGTCGTATCCTGAAGTGTGACCATAGTCGATTGATCAATCTATAAACCAACGTACTGGCGGTGTGGTTCACCCGACCTCGAGCCGGGATCCCTATATGTCACACCTATATGTTGCCACATCACCACGATATCGACACGTGGATCCATAAGCTGCCACTTCACCATGATATCATACATGGATCCATAAGCTCATAAGTCGCCACTTCACCATGATATCACACATGGATCCATAAGCTCATCATACATTCATCATAAGTTGTCACAAATCATTCAATCCCTCGGGTTTTGTCTTTTAAAAAAACATGCCTTTGACATTAATAAAACATTCATGATGCATGTATTTCGTAAAAATTATGCAAGTTTAAAAGCTTAATCCGTTAATGTATAATTAATTCTTTCCTTTAAAACATTTACGTACATAGCATACTACATATATAATTAATTACACATTTACGGGCTTCTACATTTTTTTACTTCGGTCAAGGAATGGTTCAGGAGTCTGGCCCACTACTTCTAGACTAAACATCACTCTTAACTCAGATGATGAGACGAATGTTCACCCCTTTTTACAATTTTTGCCTATTTTCATCAAATTTTGACTTTATAAATCAAGGCTAAATTTTGACTACATGAAATCAATTTTGACTCCTTAAAATCAATTTTTGCTTATTAAACTCGATTTTGACTATTAAAATCATTTTAAATCAATTTTGACCCCAAAAGCCGATTTTGACCAAAAGACCGATTTTGACCAAACTAAAATCCCAAAAATCGATTTTGACTTAATTAAAATTCCAAAGGTCCTAATTTTGACTAAAAACTTAAAAATAAGCATAACTTTAATTATTTTAAAAGTTTGACTCAATTTTAAAACATCTGGCTATTTTCTTAAAAATTGGACCTTCGACTTAAAAATAAAATAACCGGTGCATAAAATATTTTGACTCGAGACTCGACTAATCGACCCAATCCAACCGAACCAACCAAAACGGTTCAATTGAACCGAACCAACCGCCAAAAACCCTACTCCCATGAAATGTTCACCTCGACGCCGCCGCGACCAGCCGCCACAAACACACGTCGACCACTCTGATCCGACCACCCTAGCCGGAGCCCCGCTGGCTGGACCACTCCCAGGTCCAGAAGGTGCCATAGGAACCAACCACGGCCCCAACCGTACACCACACCTCACGAACGATGCACCTGAATCGGGCAGCCCACTCACGGCGTGTGATACCGTGCGGCCGCACGTCAAGTCCCGATCCAGCCATGATCTAGCCAACTTATCATCACATATGGACCACCATGAACCTCCTAGGACCCTCACTCATCGAACTAGCCATGAGCCATGACCCCTGGACCTTTCAGGAACCGAAACAACATGAGATAAAGCCGAGAAACGTGAAAGCACTTTCGTGTCATGCATGAAACTTGAACAAGGAGATATATATCTGGATAAAACACATTCAATCACACCAATTTTCATGAAAACGGTCTAATATATTTTAAATGGTGAGAAAAGAAGTTGTTATCACATGTCTGGTTTGGTTGGACTAGAGTTTTGCGAGTTACCAACGTTGTAGACGCGAGATCGGGGCATCACCGGCTTTGGATCACCAAGCTTCACCAAGAATGGAGTAATTTCGAAAATTTGCTTAAGGGGGAAGGAGGATGACGGCTAGATCTGATTTAGGGGCTAGGTTATGGTTAAAATTTGTGTTTAAAAATAATACAATGTGACACAATTGACCCCTATGATTTGATTAAGTAAAGGAAGTGAAAAAAGACATGCTAGTCCTCCATTTAATTGAAAAAGGTAATTAAAACTTTAAGGATGACGGCTAGATCTGATTTAGGGGCTAGGTTATGGTTAAAATTTGTGTTTAAAAATAATACAATGTGACACAATTGACCCCTATGATTTGATTAAGTAAAGGAAGTGAAAAAAGACATGCTAGTCCTCCATTTAATTGAAAAAGGTAATTAAAACTTTATCTTGGCCTTGAAAAGGGTTTGAATTTCGAAATTTAAGCCTCTTACAAATTTAAAACACCTTAAAATTCAATAAAACAGCCCGTATAGGCGAAAAACGGGTTTCCCTCCAAAATAATCATAAAAACTCAAATTTTCAGAAATTGTTGATTAAAATAAAATAATTTCATTCTTAAAAATCCCATAACTTAAAAATCTCAAAATAATTTCATTCCGTTTGGCCCTAATCTCGTCCACGCGTCTGTAACTCAAGCAGGCTAAAAAATAACACATGCATATCATGCAGTATAAAATCATAAATAATTTATATAAAATGACATGTAATCATCTAAAAATATTTTCCCCCTAGTCATGCACTAATTTGTACGTATTCAGGAATTCCTAGGCGTTATAGAGTGTGTCGCTCTGAGCGTACTCATGTGCGACGTCGTTTGGTAGTAGCGCGGTGGTAAGGCGTATAGTCCATATCTGAGTTGGTACCAGCTGTGAGCCCTGTGTTGTCGGTGGCTACTGTTCATCATATTTGGGGAGATTTAAGTTGTATATATAGTGGACTTTGACTGTGTTTATTTCAGTAGTTCCCACACTTTGAAAATATACCTTCTCCCGATATCGTACCCTCTACTGTACCGAAACCCTTACTGTTCACCGTAGAATATTTCTTCTGATTTCCGGCGGTAGACAACTCAGATGGGAGCAAGGATAGTGGCGATGGATTCCCCTCGCTAATACGTTTCTTTCTATACCACTTTCGAAGGTTTTGGAAAGCCCGAGGAGTGAGCGCGAAGAAGCTACAATGCATCATTGTTCGTATACTGGCAGATTGGTTCTTCTGTTCAGGTAGTGCTTTGAGTAAGTACTAGATTCTATCTTGCGCTTCGTTTAGAGCTAGTTATCGTGTTAGAAAGGTAGGATATGTGAGACCCTCAAGTTTAAGAAGATTAATGGAGTTAATTAATCTTCTCCCGATATCGTACCCTCTACTGTACCGAAACCCTTACTGTTCACCGTAGAATATTTCTTCTGATTTCCGGCGGTAGACAACTCAGATGGGAGCAAGGATAGTGGCGATGGATTCCCCTCGCTAATACGTTTCTTTCTATACCACTTTCGAAGGTTTTGGAAAGCCCGAGGAGTGAGCGCGAAGAAGCTACAATGCATCATTGTTCGTATACTGGCAGATTGGTTCTTCTGTTCAGGTAGTGCTTTGAGTAAGTACTAGATTCTATCTTGCGCTTCGTTTAGAGCTAGTTATCGTGTTAGAAAGGTAGGATATGTGAGACCCTCAAGTTTAAGAAGATTAATGGAGTTAATTAATCGGATTTTAGGAATTCAGATTTGTGCGTGGACAAATCTGGTTGATCAGCGTTCCGTTGGAAGGCTTTGCGGATATTTTTGGGTCAGATTTCATGTTTGAGGCAATTCTGGAAAGTTTGAATATTTTTCGAGTAGCGATCAGGTGAGATCTATTCAGATTTGTACGAGAAATCTGTTCACTGGCGCTTGAATGTTTGAATTGTGTATTTGTTGCGTGAGGCAATACGCTGTCGTTTTGTGGCATTCAGATGTCTCGTTGTTGGAGAGATCTGTTGAGCATTTGTATCATTTCAGACGTCTGCCGCAGCGTGTTTTTGTATTGGTTGCAAAGCGTCGCCGTTTGGACGTTTAGACTTAGCGCTATTATGAGAAATCTGGTCGTGGAAGAGATCTGGTATCGCTAGGCGCGAGAAGCTATACGACATCGTTTTCAGGTTCGGATGTCTCGCTTGGAGATGAAATCTGGTTGATGGTGAATCGGATGTCAACGCGGGTCAATAGGTGATAACGAGTGTGAGATTTGTTGTAGCGGGGGAGCAATGTTACGTCGTTTCATTATGTGGTAGCGACTCATTTACCTTGTGCGTTGGTGAGGAGTAGCGAGGTCTGTTTTCGCGTGTATACAGAAGTCTGCTAACAGCTTTGTAGTGTGAGACTTAAGCGTCATCGTTTAGATAAGTGGAGACGGCACCGTTTTGGGTTTAACGCTAGAGATCTGTTGGAGAGCTTCGGGCAGATGTGATGACGTGTCCCGATGTCTCAGCGACGCCGTTTGATAAATAAGCGCTGTGTAGCACTGGTTTTCAGATTTCTCCAGCGGTTAGCGTTAGGTCCAGATTTCTCTAGTGGGTCCTGCAACGTCGTTTAAGTGTTTTTTTTCGAAGGGCGTGAGAGATCTGTTAACGGGCGAGAGTTCTTTGAGCAGATGTCAACGTTTTGTGCTGACCGGCTTGGTTTAGTGTTAGTTTATGATGCGAGCGCAGAGATCTATTCCGCCAGTTCGACGTCGTTTTACTTAGTCGTGCGTGTGTTAGCGTGAGAGCTGAGGATCCAGATTTGTAGATTTGTTCCTTAGCACATCTGTTGTATAGATCTGTTTCAACGGCCAGCGACGTCGTTTCGATTTGGTTAGCGGAGTATTCTATGCGTGAGAATGCTTGTTTCAGATTTGTGTGTGAGCGCTGGTCCCAAGTTTGAGAAATCTGTTTGGTGATAAAATCTGATGCGGGAATATGTTTTCGTCACTGATGGACTTTAACAGTAGCGATTGGCTGGAGGATTTTAAATACCAGTGTTTGTAAACACTTAGCATATTTTTCTCGAACCCGATATTTTCCATTGTCTTCCTCGATAACCCGCGTCGGCTACTGTTCATGCGAAACCTTTCTCGTTTGATTGTCGCCGATTTACGCTGCTGTTTGATACATGATTTACGGAGCTGAGTTCTTCCTGCTAAGAGCTTTCGATTTCTACCATTTTGGGGTTTTAGATCGACGTGTGGAAGAGGAGCGAAGTAGCTGCCATTTCGTGTATTTTCGCACATTCCAGTTGATAGTTACTCAGCTCTGTTTTAGCTTCTGGGTAAGCGATTTATTGCCATTTTTAAGCTTAGTTCCTGCTGTAGAGCTTGTGTCGAGTAGTAGAACCAAATTTCAGTTATTGACAGTAGGTAGTAAATTGTAGAAGTTCGGATTTTAGCTTATTTTCCAGGTTCCTTAGCAGATTCGAACTTCTGGATAGCTTTGAGGGGTTTTGCAGTTAGCTGTGAGGAAGCATAATCGAGCAGGCATGTGACACCCAAACCCAACGGGGCCACGAGAAATGGGGTAAACAAAATTTTCGAATAAATGAAGGGCTAAAAGATAATTTGTTATAAGCTGCATCTCTTATAACTCCAAGAAAAACGAAACTCAAGAACAAATTCTAAATTCAGCAGATACTCAAATACGCGCGCTACTGCTAAAAACTTTTGCGGAAACAGGGTATTTCCTATAACTTTGCAACTGCGGTTTACAACAGCTGTTATTTGAGATAAATATACAACCATTGCTACTGAATTAATACAGCATATCCTAACCAAAACAATATAACTATGACACGGAAAACGTAGGCCTTGGATAAACACAACGCCACCCATCTGCTGATTCAAGATCCACCTGCTGTTCCTCCTTCAGCTGTCGTACCTGCACCATTTTAAAAGCTAGTGAGCCTAAAGGCTCAGCAAGTAAAATCTGAGTAGTAACAATTTCATAAAACGCAGGCAGACATCTGTACAATGCATATGTTAAGGAACTTCCATAAACACTGTTCTTTTCGTAAACAGTTCAATAAACATTTCAATGGCAGAAACAGGGGAAAATGGCCCAGTTTCTCATTTCTTTCAATTTCATTTTCAGTTGATCATGGCATATAAGTTCTATTTGGTCCGTGTTGCACTTTGATCAAAATGACTCCCGATATCAGTTTAGCATATAGCTCATATGAAAGGGCAGTCGACATCTAGACAACTGCTCACCCTTCTCCTTGGTGACCTTAACTATCTATGCCATAATCTAAAACATATTTCGTTCCTTAACAATCTTTCTTTAAACATTTCTGTAATACATCGGGTTCCATCATTTAAAACTTTCTTTCCTTTTCATGTTTAAATCATTTCAAACATGAACTTTCAATATATCAACAATATTCAGACAAGCAGATCCATTAAAACACAATATATGCTTCAAATGGTGTAGAAAAAGATCAGCTTTTACGTGCCTTAATGAAGTTTTGCAACAACAGCAATTTCCTGCAGGAATCCTCCCTTTGAGCAACGCACGATCCTTTCTTAAAATCTTTTGAAGAACAGTTTAAACTTTTCTTTGCAAATGATGAAAGTCTTTCTTTAGAAACAAGTATTTATATGGAAGGGATTAGTGGCAAGCTACTTGTGAAATCAAGCATGACACACTTCTAAAAGTTAGTAAAATTCCCTTCATAGTATTTTAATTTATAAAACACCAAACCCTTTTTAAAAGAAATCATTTTACCTCCTTAAAACATTTTCCAAATCGATTTATAAATCAGCTCGTGCATTGCTTGGAGTTACCTGCTGAAATAAACTGCAGCGCAATCTTTCCTGCTGAAATAAACAATTCAGCAGATACATGATAATTAAAAATTGCCAAAGTGGCCCATATGATTTATGAAATGCATAAATATGGTTTTAAGGATTTTTGGGGCGTTACAAGGCAGTTGGTACAGTGCCTTGGTGGAATCTGTTTGAGGTAGTTGCCTTGAAAGGTGCGAATTGAGCTTATAATTCAGCTTTGAGATAGGCATGGGAATGTATTATGTGTGTTGTATAGCTGTGCTGAGTGTTTGTGTAGAGGCAAGTTGTGTATATTATGCATGTCTATTGGCTGAACTATCTAGTGTGTTACCTGCTGTTTGGTGATCTGTTGAGTTGCTATGCATGCGACTATTTGAATGCCTTGGTTGTGTTTTCTGGCATTACACGTACATGAATCATGTTGAGCATGATACTACATCTGCATAGCATATTGAGCCATTGATTCCTTTGATAGCCATGGTATATTGCTCTGTTGGAGCTTTTCTCTCGTGGTGCTGTGCGGTGTTGCATAACCACGATTGAGTGCATCTGGAGGGTGCGGTGATTCCTTCTCATAGCCCTCAGTTGCAGTGACCTGGATAGAGGTTGGCGGGTGTTTGTGTTTCCACTAGCTATTCCATGCAACCCGACGGGTGGCACCCGTGCGTGTGTTGACGATGAGCCACTCTATTTTCCACGGGGTGCGATCGGGTAGCTTCCAAAGCCCGATGATGTGTCACAGTTGTTAATTCCTATTCGTTTGGCCTTCCGGTTGTTACCGTTGATCCTTGCACCGCACATGTATTTGCACGACATGATATATTGCATGCTATATCTGATTGCTGTTTTATGTTGCTCTTCGTACTGGGGTTTGACCCCGATGTTCCTCTGGGGCTGGTTGTTTTGTTTGTCTACTGGTTGTTCAGGTCTCCCAGGTTATTCCGCTAGTCTTGGTGTTGATCAAGCTGGAGGTGCCCCAGGTGGTTTGTAGAGTGTCCCAGTTAGCGTATAGCATATATGTATCAGTTCTATTAGCCGGAGAGTGTCCTGCGCTTTGTGTTTTCTGTTGTTGTATTAGCTGGCTGGTACTTGTTAAATGCTATACTGTCATATTATGGCTTTTAGCCTTTGTTAGGACCGAAAAACGACTTAACAACGCTGCCATTGAAAAATAAAAATTTTTGCGCTGCTATTATGAGGTGCAATACCTCGGGTTCTTGAACATTAAAACAGAGCATCGGAGACAGATCTGGTATGTAATAAAAACATGCGGAAAACACCAAAAATGAATCCTAATTTTAAAACTTAATGCAAACAGATTTCTGTTTATGCAATGCTGAATAAAATGCTTATGCGGAAGTAAATAACATAATACAATACACAGCTTATTTGTTGATGGAAGTTCGGACATCAATGTCCTACGTCTCCCCTTCTTCCTCCTCGGAAGGTTCCACTAGAAGATTTGATCTACACATCGTGTACAAACCCGATCCCGCAACCAGCAGCTGCGAGAACTCCTAGACTCCACCAGCCCTCGGCTGTCACTCACTTGTTTTACGCCTATGTGAGAAAGGCTACAAACACAGAGTTTAACGTCGTCGTGCTTGGACGGGATCTCATTTTGGTTTGTGATTCACTCGCTAAGCAATTCCGCACACCTCTCAAAATATGCGAGTGAATCTGTGTGTGTGAGATTTTACAGTGTATAGCTCAACTCTCAAATGATAATCTCACACACTGGGAAAATGCTCTTCAATAGCTGATTGAGACTCAGCAGTAGACACTCGTTATGCGCTCCTCTCTAATGGCGGTCTACTGCTTCGTCTCCAATTTTATTCCCTCTGTATTTTGCACTTGTTAATTAAACTATGAAAATCCTCACCAAAAAAAATCATCGTCTTCAACAGTGCTTCTTGTATATATATTTGCTTCCCCAAATATGGCCGTTAGATTAATTCCAATTCCTTTCTGCGCTTGTTACTGCTAATTCGTCGTCTTCCCAAATGTGTGCAATGCTCCTCTGTATCTTGTACTATTTCCCAGAATAGTACAAATCTTGTCCCTTTGATTTAAGGCAATTGCACGACTCAATATCAACCATTGATTCTTTCCATTTAAGCGGTTGATTGCATCCCAACAGCTGAATGTGCATCAACAATTTGTTCAACAGCTGTTCGCTCAGCTGTTGTCTTTTCTTCGTCACAACACTTCGCGCAACAGCTGGTTCACCTTCATTGCAATAGCTGGGAAGAGGTGCTTGCGACTGGTTGTCCAGACGCTGGTCTTAAAACCGGGTGATATGATGTGCTTGCATCTGGTTGTCCAGCTGGTAGTAACGATACCATTTGAAAGTCTGTGCTTGCAGCTGGTACACCAGTCGTTGGTCTTGAAGTGCTTGCGACTGGATCACTGTAGCTTGCGTCTGGATTACCCAACGTCTGGTTAGTTCAAACACCGCTGTTTTAACTTATCCAAACGACATCGTTTGCTATACATCCTCGACTGGTTAAATAACACTGTAGCTCTCGTCTGGATGTACAAACTACTGTAGCTCTCGACTGGTTGTACTGTAGCTTGCGACTGGATATACTGTAGCTTACTGCTGAAAGCAACTCCACTTTGCCTTTGTTCTTCTCGTCTGTTAACAGTTTCTCCTTAGTACTACGTCTGATCCAACGGCTGATTGTGATGACATCACTGCTGATTTCATCATTGCTGATACCAGCTCTTCTTAACAATAGAAATGCTGACGTCATGGTTGCTGATTCTCGATTCCTTCAATAGCAACGCTGACGTCATCATTGCTGAATACTTCTACTGCTGAATCTATCTTCTCCAGCTTCTCTTTACGCGACACAACTAACAGCAAGTACAGCTGTTCCACGTAAGCATATCTGTCCACGCTGGGCTCCACGTAAGCAAAGCTGTCCACATAAGCGAAGCACAACTACTTTGTAGCGTTCCAACTGTTATCAGATTTCTCCTCTTTTAACTTCATTCCAACAGCTTCTGAATGCTTCTTTTCACTATTGAATCTTCTTCATCAACCTTATTCAACAGACATCTTCAACAGAAAGCTTCTCTAACAGATTTCTCACCAATATCATCTGCACACGTCGTAGAATTGTTAGAAACACAATAATAAGTTTTGTGTAATTCAAAATTCAATCTGGATCTGTTGACACAGATCCATCAGCCTTGCATGTTTTTATTAAACTGGGATATTTTGATGTATTGTGGTATTTTAAAATTATGTTTTCTTCGTCAGGCCAAAAGCGAAAAATTTTAGCCACTTTTTAAAAGTGCTTCAGCTATGTTTTTCGTGATTTAACTCTGTGTTGTGCACGAGGCCTGACATTTTTGGTATCAGAGCTTAAACTGGGATAAGCTCGATTTCCTTGATCACATGTGAGTCTAGGCACAGTAGTTATTCTTTGGTTTGTGCTTGATTACGTGAATTACTTGCTTGTATGCTTACCTTTGAGTGTCTTGTAGAGATGCCGCCTAAGAGGATAGGTAGAGCTAGTAGGCAAGTGGTGGTCGATTCAGGGACTCCGGTTAGTGCTTATATAGAGGATGCCCCTCAATCGAGTGTTCCTTTGGGATATAGTGAGAGTCAGTCTTCAGCCTTTCACTCTCTTGCTAGTGCTGTCAACAGAGCGGTTGATCTTATGGAAAGCCTTGTAGTTAGACAGACTCGAGTTCAGTAGCCAACAGGACAGAGCGTAGATCCTGTGCCATCTGGAACATCGTCTTCCCAGCCTTCTGTGGCATCATAGTCTTTGAGTCATCAGAGGTTTAGACCTAGAGGAAGGCAATTTAAGAGATGCAGTTCGAGTTCTTCGAGTTCTGGCAGTTCTAGTGGAGCGAGGCCGAATGCGTCATTTTGTGGTCAGTGTGGGGGTAAGCATCGACCTTCTCAATGCGTTGGAGTGCGAGGCACCTGCAACAATTGTGGTCAGGTTGGGCACTTTGCTAGAGTGTGTCCTACTTTGGGACATCGGGATTTGACTAGGAGTTATTCGAGGCAATCGTATCGTCCTTTTCAGTCCCAACGCTCAGGATTTCAGCCTCCAGAGGCATCTAGGGTTAGAGAGCTTTCTCTGTCTGAGCAATCAGGACTTTAACCAACTCAGGTGGATGCAACGACTGAGGAGCGAGATGATGTCTTGACCGGAGGAGGTTGTACAGGTAGTTGTTCTTTACTTGTTAACTCTGTGTGAGTTTAGTTTGACGCGTGGGCATCGCACTAGTTTATGATTGTACTTGATTGTTTTGGTGGTGTGCGAGGGTTGTTTCTGCCCCATCTTGTTGTGTAATGCCGTGTCCTTGTTACTCCTGCCGATGGAGAAGTTGTCGTTCCGTGAGTGATGCTGAGTTAGGTTAGTAAGTTCTGGTAGGAAAGTTGTTTGTTTTGGGAGTGTTTAGATTCCCTTTGTCTAGAAGATAGCTGTTATTTGTTTGTGATGCTATGTCGGAACTACAGTTTTGGTTTGGTGATCTCCTTCGTTCGAGGATTTCTTCCCTCATGTGTTTCAGTTGAGATTCTCCTGATTTCCTTGTAATCTTTAGTACTGTGCATATCCTCTTTGATTCCTTTTGTCCGGACAGCAGAATTGCGGTATTTGAACTTCATTTTATTTCATCTGTTTGTGTTCCCAGCTGTTGAGTTGTTTTACGAGTTGCGTGTATCCAGCTGTTGAACTCCGATTTGTATAATCGTGTCTTGTCATATCCTGTTCAGTTCAGCTGTTGTAGCCATGTATTGTTGTTGCTATTCTGTTTCTTACCAAGATGCGAGGGCGAGCGGTGATATCGTACTCTCATCTCCCTGATGGGATCTGTTAGCCCTCATACGCCGAGTGGTTAACTACCACAGTCCATGGGTTGGGCAACAACAGGTTGAGCTTTTGATGCATCTGGTAATCGTGTGCGAGTAGGGTCGAGTGAGTAACTCCCGTATACTCACACATCGTGGCCACATCTGTTTGTTGATCTATGCTTTCGATTTTTTTTATTATCAGTATTGATTTGTTGAACTCCTGTGGACTCCCTGTTTCGGTTGTAGTCCCTTCCATTGTATTCTGCGAGGCATAGATGTTTTCCAATTAGTGGAGACCTTGCTAGATGAGATGCCCCACCTTTGTCTTGGCGTTGGAGGCCGTTGTATTTCCTTTGGAGATTTGGCGTGCATTTTTTTTAAGGTGGAGAGCGATTAGCGATGATGGATCTGTTTTGACAGATCCTGATTAAGTTTTGAATTACATAAAACATGTTATTGTGTTTCTAACAATTCCACTTAAGTGTACAGATTCTAGCTATCGAAGAAGATGATGAACAGTTGAAGAATCTGTCCAGTCGATGGTTCAAGATATAAGATTCAGCAGTTGGTCTGGTTTATCATGGAATCGGCAGCTGGATTAGCAATGGAGACGTCCAAAGTTAAATCAGTTGTTCGTAATCAGA
>KV002934.1:10478-24567 GCA_001598015.1 Dorcoceras hygrometricum
CTCATGACGAGCCGCATGCGCGATGGGACTTCGGTCCGCGAGCATGGGGTTCGTGTGATTGGGCTCATTGAAAAGCTGGTGGGCCTTGATATCACGCTTCCACATGAGCTGTCAGTGGATCTGCTTCTCCTCTCCCTCCCTGCTGCATTCGACCCCTTTGTGGTCAACTTTAACATGAACAAGCTAGAAGCCACCCTTGAAGAGGTGGTGATCATGCTTGTCGTGTTCGATGGGACCATAAAGAAGGACAATGTTAGGACCGAAAAACAACTTAACAGTGCTGCTATTGAAAAATAAAAATTTTGCGCTGCTATTATGAGGTGCAATAACTCGGGTTCTTGAACATAAAACATGAGCACCGGAGAAAGATCTGGTATGTAATAAAAACATGCGGAAAACACCAGAAATGAATCCTAATTTTAAAACACGATGCAAACAGATTTCTGTTTACAAAAATCTGTTCGACTACTGTGTGTGCAACTGAAGTGTTATGCAATGCTAAATAAAATGCTTATGCGGAAGTAAATAACAGAATACAATACACAGCTTATTTGTTTATGGAAGTTAGGACATCAATGTCCTATGTCTCCCCTTCTTCCTCCTCGGAAGGTTCCACTAGAAGATTTGATCTACACATCGTGTACAGACCCGATCCCGCAACCAGCAGCTGCAAGAACTCCTAGACTCCACCAGCCCTCAGCTGTCACACACTTGTTTTACGCTTATGTGAGAAAGGCTACAAACACAGAGTTTAACGTCGTCGTGCTTGGAAGGGATCTGATTTTGGTTTGTGATTCACTCACTAAACAATTTCGCACATCTCTCAAAATATGCGAGTGATCTGTGTGTGTGAGATTTTACAGTGTATCGCTCAAATCTAAAAAGAATAAATCTCACACACTGGGAAAATGATCTTTAATAGCTGATTGAGATTCAGCAGTAGACACTCGTTATGCGATCCTCTCTAATGGCGGTCTACTGCTTCGTATCCAATTATTCTTCCCTCTTTGCACTGTGCGTTCCTTTTTCTGATTGTTGTCTATTAATCACACAGTGTCAAAGTCATCGATTTCTTCAAATCGTCTTGTATATATAGCTTCGCTCCAAAGATATAGCCGTTAGAGTAGATTCAAATCCTTTCTGTGCTTGTTACGGCTAAATCGTCGTCTTCCCAAATGTGTGCAATGCTCCTCTGTATATTGTACTATTTACCCAGAATAGTACTGATACTGTTCCCTCAATAAATGGCATATGTACGATTCAATCTCCGCCTTTGATTTTCTCTGATATGAACGTTTGAATCGATCCATTGATTTGCACAACAGCTGATGACTTGAACAATTGAAAGAATACATCGGCTGATTACTTCATCGCCTAAAAATATGCATCAGCTGATTGCTTGAAATATTTCACTTCAAAAAGTATCGGCTGGTCCAAGATCATTGTAGCTACCTGCTGTTTTCCCTTAAGAGATGTACCTGCTGGTTATTACCATCGCAAAAACCATCGACTGAATCTTAGCATGAAGGCAAAACACTGTCGTATCCATTTATCCAAACGACATCGTTTTGCTATTGCTAACGACAAGTACCATCGACTGGTTAATCGAACAACTGTAGCTATCTGCTGATTCTTCTGGAAAGGTGTATCTGCTGAAATACCAGCGGGTGAATATACGCAAACACCAACGGCTGAATTTTACCGTTAGTCCAAGACGCCGTCGTTTCATCTTAAATAAACGCTGTCGTTTTACAATCCTTAACGAAACACGCTATCTCTCAAATGCTTGCGCCTGCTGATTACCCTGGAAGAATTCACCTGCTGATTTCTAACCATCTGCTGATTTCCTCTGAATAAACATCCTGCTGAAATCAACTATCGACTGATAATATCACCGACTGGTCCACTGTAGCTTACGACTGATAGTTCCAACTACTGAATTGCGCTTGTCCTGTTCAACGCCTTCTTCCAGACTTCTACTGTTCACTCCTCTTATGTTTACCAGATTTCTTCTCCTTGATAAACAGATTTCGTCTTCTCTTCGACTGGACAAACTTCTTTGCTTCTTACGACTGGACAAACTTCTTTGCTTCTTCTATTTAATTCCAAACTTCACCTATCTTCAAACTCCACGCAAGCTTCTCAGATTCTCTAAATTGTTCTTTTTCACCACTTCGATCCTTCAGATTTCTCTTTTAATTTCATTGTAGCTTGCGACTGAATCACTGTAGCTCACAGCTGAATCACTGTAGCTTGCGGCTGATAAAATCTTTTCTTCTCACGACTGGACAAATTCTGCTTCATGACAGTTTTCTTCGATAGCTAACATCTGTACACTAAGTAGAAACATTAGTAACACAATAACAGGTTTTGTGTAATTCAAAACTTAATCTGGATCTTTTTACACAGATCCATAAATCTCTCCCTTTTTGATTTACACAAAACTTTAAATAACAAATGCATGATCTAACAATTCTCTCCCTTTTTGTGGGAATCAAAAAAGGGTCGAAAGCTGGTCTTCCCGAAATTTAAATCAGCTCTGCCTACACTGTCACAACAAAAACAACGTGACAGCAGGAATTTTCCATTTGAAAAACAAAAACAGATTTTTGGAAAGAACCAAATGCAACAATATGCATGATTTTGAAAAGGAAATATCGAAACAAAAACTGAAACTGATGCATTTATCTCAAATAAATAAAGACAAAGAAATCACTCTCCCTGTCTTTTATAATAAAAGCTCAAAGAAACACAAAGCATCAGCAGCTGAAATTTCCGCATAACAGAAAGTTTGAAAAATTTTCAGAGCACTTTAAATATTGTTTCAAATAAGAACATGTGCTACTGAGTCACTCACATATGAAGAACCAGAAAAAAAAATGTGACAGCTAAAGCTCAGATTTTCTTTCATTTCTCTTATTTCGTCCCATGTGCTGTCACCGAGCCTCGCTCCAGGTGAACTTATAGCCCAACCGAAATAGGATCTTGGCATCCACATGGAACTCGCGCATTCCGTGTCAGCTCGACAAAAGAAAACAGTTCTATATTTAAAACAAATCATTTTCATCTGGCCTTCATAATATAAGCTTATCAAAAACATTTAAAACATTTTAAAAACATAGCACATGCTTTTTAAAATAAATGCTCGTTCAAGAACAACCTGCTCTGATACCACTTGTTAGGACCGAAAAACAACTTAACAGCGCTGCTATTGAAAAATAAAAATTTTGCGCTGCTATTATGAGGTGCAATACCTCGGGTTCTTGAACATAAAACATGAGCACCGGAGACAGATCTGGTATGTAATAAAAACATGCGGAAAACACCAGAAATGAATCCTAATTTTAAAACACGATGCAAACAGATTTCTGTTTACAAAAATCTGTTCGACTACTGTGTGTGCAACTGAAGTGTTATGCAATGCTAAATAAAATGCTTATGCGGAAGTAAATAACAGAATACAATACACAACTTATTTGTTTATGGAAGTTCGGACATCAATGTCCTACGTCTCCCCTTCTTCCTCCTCGGAAGGTTCCACTAGAAGATTTGATCTACACATCGTGTACAGACCCGATCCCGCAACCAGCAGCTGCGAGAAATCCTAGACTCCACCAGCCCTCGGCTGTCACTCACTTGTTTTACGCCTATGTGAGAAAGGCTAAAAACACAGTGTTTAACGTCCTCGTGCTTGGACGGGATCTGACTTTGGTTTGTGATTCACTCACTAAACAATTTCGCACATCTCTCAAAATATGCGAGTGAATCCGTGTGTGTGAGATTTTACAGTGTATCGCTCAACTCTCAAAAGAATAAATCTCACACACTGGGAAAATGCCCTTTAATAGCTGATTGAGATTCAGCAGTAGACACTCGTTATGCGCTCCTCTCTAATGGCGATCTACTGCTTCGTCTCCAATTATTCTTCCCTCTTTGCACTGTGCGTTCCTTTTTCTGATTGTTGTCTATTAATCACACAGTGTCAAAGTCATCGATTTCTTCAAATCATCTTGTATATATAGCTTCTCTCCAAAGATATAGCCGTTAGAGTATATTCAAATCCTTTCTCTGCTTGTTATGGCTAAATCGTCGTCTTCCCAAATGTGTGCAATGCTCCTCTGTATATTGTACTATTTACCCAGAATAGTACTGATACTGTTCCCTCAATAAATGGCCTATGTACGATTCAATCTCCGCCTTTGATTTTCTCTGATATGAACGTTTGAATCGATCCATTGATTTGCACAACATCTGATGACGTGAACAATTGAAAGAATACATCGGCTGATTACTTCATCGCCTAAAAATATGCATCAGATGATTGCTTGAAATATTTCACTTCAAAAAGTATCGGCTGGTCCAAGATCACTGTAGCTACCTGCTGGTTTCCCTTAAGAGATGTACCTGCTGGTTATTACCATCGCAAAAACCATGAACTGAATCTTAGCGCGAAGGCAAACGCTGTCGTATCCATTTATCCAAACGACATCGTTTTGCTATTGCTAACGACAAGTACCATCGACTGGTTAATCGAACAACTGTAGCTATCTGCTGATTCTTCTGGAAAGGTGTATCTGCTGAAATACCAGCGGGTGAATATACGCAAACACCAACGGCTGAATTTTACCGTTAGTCCAAGACGCCGTCGTTTCATCTTAAATAAACGCTGTCGTTTTACAATCCTTAACGAAACACGCTATCTCTCAAATTCTTGTGCCTGCTGATTACCCTGGAATAATTCACCTGCTGATTTCTAACCATCTGCTGATTTCCTCTGAATAAACATCCTGCTGAAATCAACTATCGACTGATAATATCATCGACTGGTCCACTGTAGCTTACGACTGAAAGTTCCAACTGCTGAATTGCGCTTGTCCTGTTCAACGCCTTCTTCCAGACTTCTACTGTTCACTCCTCTTATGTTTACCAGATTTCTTCTCCTTGATAAACAGATTTCTTCTTCTCTTCGACTGGACAAACTTCTTTGCTTCTTACGACTGGACAAACTTCTTTGCTTCTTCTATTTAATTGCAGACTTCACCTATCTTCAAACTCCACGCAAGCTTCTCATATTATCTAAATTGTTCTTTTTCACCGCTTCGATCCTTCAGATTTCTCTTTTAATTTCATTGTAGCTTGCGACTGAATCACTGTAGCTCACAGCTGAATCACTGTATCTTCCGGCTGATAAAATCTTTTCTTCTCATGACTGGATAAATTCTGCTTCATGACAGTTTTATTCAATAGCTAACATCTGTACAATAAGTAGAAACATTAGTAACACAATAACAGGTTTTGTGTAATTCAAAACTTAATCTGGATCTGTTTACACAGATCCATAAAACAAGCCCGTCCTCCTTATGGGCTCCTCTTCCTCTGCGAAGAAGGGGCCCAAACGCAAGGGTAAGAAGCGTTCTGCCCCTGCGAAGGAGGAAAAGCCCGTCAAGAAGCCCAAGGCAAGGACTTCAAAGCCGAACAAATCTGAGGATGTTTGCCACCACTGTCACAAGCCTGGACACTGGAGGAGGAACTGTAAGGATTACCTCGAGCAGTTGCGAACTGCAAAAGGTATGTTCTACATCAAAATAAATATGTCTCTTAATTCGACTTATTGGGTACTTGATACCGGATGTGGATCTCATATCTGAAATGATTTGCAGGTAATGACAAGAAGCCGGCGTCTTAGAGAGGGTGAGACCCACTTGAGCCTTGGCAACGGAGCAAGGGTTGCTGCTGTAGCTATAGGAGATGTTTATTTATTTCTGTCTTCAAATTTTAAGTTGTTGTTGAGAAACGTTTTATTTTTTCCTAAATTAATAAAGAACATCATTTCTGTTTCTATGCTTGATAGTGATGGATATTCTTGTCATTTTGCCAATTCTATTTGCAATATATACAAGAATGAATGTTTGATTGGAATTGGGGAAAGCGAAAACGATCTATACACCTTAAAATTAAAAGAAGTTCCAACTCGCGATGTGGAAACACATGCAACAAAAATAAAAAGGAAAAATGATAGTTTGAACCCGGCACAACTTTGGCACGCTAGGCTAGATCATGTTTCCTTAAATAGGATGAACAAGTTGATTAGGAGTGACATGTTTGATATGTCTGACATTAACTCCCTACCAACTTGTGAGTCTTGTCTCAAGGGAAAAATGACTAAGTTTCCCTTCACGGGCAAAGCTGAACGTGCTGAAGGCCTACTGGATTTGATCCACTAGTGTGTGTGGCCCACTTAGCATTGGTACTAAGTCCGGGCACACCTACTTCGTCACCTTTACCGATGATCACTCTAGGTATGGGTACCTGTACTTAATGAAGCACAAGTCTGAATCCTTTGAAAGGTTCAAAGAATTCAAGGCTGAAGTGGAAAATCAATTGGGAAAAAGTATTAAAACACTTTGATCCGATCGAGGTGGAGAATACTTGAGTGCCGAGTTTCAAGACTATCTTAAAGAGAATGGGATTCTCTCACAGTGGACCCCTCCGGCCACACCACAGCTCAATGGTGTAGCGGAGCATCGTAATCGAACCTTGATGGACATGGTTCGATCTATGATGAGTTTCACTGAACTTCCTGCCTCATTTTGGGGCTATGCGCTCGAAACGGTGGTTATTTTGTTGAACAATGTCCATATCAAGGCAGTGGATAAGACTCCATATGAGATATGGATGGGCAAGCCACCCAAATACTCATACTTGAGGATTTGGGGATGTCCTGCTTACGTGAAGCAGACAGTGGGAGATAAGCTGGATAATAGATCCATCTTATGTTACTTTGTTGGGTATCCAGAGAATTCTATTGGATACTACTTCTACTATCCCAATGAAAAAAAAGTGTTTGTTTCTAGAAATGCCACCTTTCTGGAAAGGGAATTTCTACTTATAGAAAAGGCAAGATAGTAGAACTCGAAGAGGTTCGAGAACCAACTGAAGTACCAAGTGAGTCTCCCGCACCTCAAGATCCAATACTTGATATGGACACACCTAGGAGATCTGAAAGGATTCCTAGGGCTCCGGTTAGATATGGGTTCCTCCTTGAATATGATCAAAGTGATCAAAGTATTGGATGTGATCCAAGAACTTTCAAGGAGGAAATTTCCGATGCGGATTCTAATTTGTGACTTGAAGAAATGCAATCTGAGATTGACTCAATGCATTCAAACCAAGTTTGGACTCTTGTTAATCCTCCCGAAGGAATAGTTCCTATTGGGTGTAAATGGATATACAAGAGAAAGCTTGGGCCTGATGGTAAGGTACTGACCTACAAGGCACGACTGGTCGCGAAAGGTTACACTCAAAGACAAGGTGTTGACTATGATGAAACATTCTCACAAGTCGCAATGTT
The DNA here is from genome assembly GCA_001598015.1 of Dorcoceras hygrometricum. Classification (NCBI taxonomy): domain Eukaryota; kingdom Viridiplantae; phylum Streptophyta; class Magnoliopsida; order Lamiales; family Gesneriaceae; genus Dorcoceras; species Dorcoceras hygrometricum. The sequence continues at coordinate 17,830 of KV002934.1, forward strand.
CAAGTCAATTAAAATCCTACTCGCCATAGCCGCATGGTACGACTATGAGATATGGCAAATGGATTTGAAAACTGCGTTCCTTAATGGAAACATTAAGGAAGAGATCTATATGACGCAGCCTGAGGGTTTCACATCTGTAGGAAGTGAGCATAAAGTATGCAAACTTCAGAGATCGATCTACGGTCTCAAATAAGAAGGAAGTTGGAACCTGAGATTTGATGAAACAATTAAGGAATTTGGTTTCATCAAGAATCCCGAGGAGCCATGTGTGTATAAGAAGGTAGTTAAAAATGCGGTGACATTCCTTGTACTTTATGTTGATGACATTCTACTCATTGGGAATGATGTAGGAATGTTGCAGTCGACTAAAGTATGGTTGTCTAGTAGATTCTCGATGAAGGACATGGGTGTAGCATCCTATATTCTAGGAATACAGATCTATAGGGATAGATCGAAAAGGATGCTCGGACTCATCAAAGCTTCCTACATCGATACCATACTTAAGCGGTTCTCTATGGAAGAGACCAAGAGAGGACACCTACCTATGTGCCACGGGGTCACTCTATCTAAGTATATGTGTCCAAAGACTGATGAGGAGATAGAGAGTATGACACGTGTGCCATATGCCTCGGCAATAGGTAGTTTAATGTATGGCATGATCTCAACTAGACCAGATGTCGCATATGCTCTGAGTGTCATGATCCGCTACCAAGCCAATCCCGGCCAAATGCATTGGAAGGCTGTGAAATATATTCTTAAGTACTTACGAAGGACTAAGAATATGTTCGTGGTCTATGGGGGTGGTGAACTGAAATTGGAAGGCTACACTGATTCTAACTTCCAATCTGAAGTGGATGATTCGAAGTCAACCTCTGGATTTGTATTCATGCTCAATGGTGGTGCTGTCTCTTGGAAGAGTTCCAAACAAGACACCATCGCGGATTCAACCACTGAGGCTGAGTACATCGCAGCATCAGCTGCTGCAAAAGAGGCGGTTTGGATGAGGAATTTCGTCCAAGAGTTGGGCGTAATCCCTGAAGGAGTTGGTCCAGTCCTGGTGTACTGTGACAACACGGGTGCCGTTGCTCAAGCAAAGGAACCTAGGTCTCACCAAAGATCCAAACACATACTGAGGAAATACCACATAATCCGGGATATTGTGGCTAGAGGTGACATAGCAGTCGAGAGAGTCGCCTCTATAGACAACATTGCTGATCCACTTACGAAGCCCTTGCCAGGACCGTTGTTTGAAAAACATCGCGATACAATGGAACTACGTTTGATGAGTAGTTAGCTTTAGGGCAAGTGGGAGATTGTTAGAGTAGGTGCCCAACTAGCCAACTTGTGGCGTGTGGGTTCTTGTTGACTCTTTGTAAAACGATCTTTATTTATGAAATTCGTATTCTTTTATGGCATTCTTTATCTTCATTAATTTATAATGTTAACAATTATGTTGGATAAAGACCTGGAATGCACCATAGTGTATGTTAGATGTGATAGTAGATATGATGGCTATCATGAAACACATCTAATAGTCACTGTGTATTCTAAACTCGTTCCTAGTCGATTGGACAGTCAAAATGAGGATAAGGCCGCCCGAGCTTGAGACTAGCATCTGCGATGTGAAGTACCACGTTTCATTGGTAGGGAACATTGTGATGTTCTGAGCATGCAGATGGATAGTGACCTGGTGATCTATCGAACTACCTTCGTTCGGACTTTTCAAGTGGTTACCATTTGTCGAGTGGATTAAGTCCGAGGTCTTGGTTGTACAGATTAGCCCTCATTACTCAAAACGTCATTGAGACTCTACATGATAGGTGCCTCACTTTGACCCGTTTACCGAATCAGTTGGGATCATCAGGTGGCGGGGTTGGATGAGGTCCCGATGCATGTAGGAGTCGATGCTTCGTTGTCGAGGATTCACCGCTCGCCCTTGTGCATGGATATCCTATGCTATCTGAGGAGATAATAGTGTGACAAATCTCTGGCCAGAGTACTATATGTGTTTTGGGTAAATGGGTTTGCCTAGTAACACACGTGATGTCACTATTTGATCTCCAAGATGTATGCATGGTTATTGGATCTCTAGCGACTCTCGATTTACCAATGGTCGTTGATCTGATCGGGATATTTGTGTTGAAAGGACCGTACTGTACGCTAACCATGACCGACTGGTTTTTGCAGGCACTATCAGTGATACCTAGGGGATCATGGGGCGATGTTGCTAGACGCTTTACCATGATCCGATGGGTTAGTCCGAAAATGTGGTTTCGGAGTCGCAAATGTTGTGAGCCCACGGCTAGCTGTATCCCTGAACCATTGAGGGTCACACAAGTACTGGTTTCTCAATTACCGCACGGAAATCAAGCTCAATTTGTTGAGTATAGGAGGAGGAAGGATGGAAGTGCGACTTCCTAAAATTAAATAGGGTCAAAATGCAATTTCCCTAAAGTTTGGGCTAGTTTGACTATCCTTGAAACTTGCAGGGGCCAAACTGCTATTTTGGATTAGGTGGTACGAAAAATTGTTTTCGCATCATAATGCTCAGTTTTGTAAACTGTATAGATCGGTCTGATCTGATCGTCGATCGGGATTATGATGGAGCCACAGTGATGGACTTGAAACGAAAGTGCACCCTGGGACTGGGCCCGACCCAAGCCCATTAAGCCGGTTCAAGCCCATGTATAATCTATAAATAGGGACCTAGGGTTTGCATTTGACATTGTACCAAAACCCTAAACACTTCCTCCTTCTCCTCACATCCTCACGCCGTCGCCCCGCCTTCGCCGTCGCCGCCGCCGCCGCCCGTCGCCGCCACCGTCGCCCGTCGCCGTTGCCGCCGCCCTTCGCCGTTGCCACCGTCGGACTTGTTCCGACCGTTCTGACGAGGAGATTCCTTCCATGAAATCTTCGTCGTGTTTTCTAGTGCAGACCGACGAAGGAATCGAGAATCTAGTCGTGGACCGGATTAGGAGGATGACAATCGCCTACCGTTGAAGTGCCGATTTCCTCGTGAAATTGATCGGATCCAGGCGCCTAGACGCCAGAAAGGTACCAATCTAAACATCCTATGTATGTTTATGTACTCTACATAATAGTGTATTGACCGTTCCCGGGTCCAAATTTTTAAATCTTCCGCTGCTCCCCGGGTGCGGGATCCGGATCCGCCTCTGCGCCAACATGCCATCCGTGTGGATAGACTGGACGCTTTGTGGATGTGCCATACAAGAGGAGAGTGTTCTCATCTCGCAACAGGATCTTTCTGGAAGTTCTTCTTAGATGCTATCCTTTCCCCTCTCACCTCAGTCCTAGCAATGGCGTTATCAACCGTCGGATGCGTTTAGATTCGGAACCTTCTCCATCTCAGCACTCGAGACTCCAGTGTGCTCGTTTAATCGCCTTGTTGAGAGAGCAAACTGGCAACCAGAGTTATTGCAGGTCTTTGCCTTGTTTTAGATTCCCTGCGTGGGTTGTGCCGACACCAAGACATCACACGAGTGTGTTTTGCTCTGTGTGGAGCGTGGTTTGATTCGATCCCCACCTTGTTCGTGTGATGTCATATCTGCTAGTACTCCTGCCGGGGTGTGGTGTTGTCCCATGAGATAGTGCTGGAGTGTTTGGATAGATTGAAGAGTAGGCGTTAGTGGTATTTCCCTGTTGCTCGATAGCTTTGACTCCCTTCTGGACGAGGTTCCTGGATTTGCTTTTGGAGCACGAGAAATCATTTCAGCTTGGAATTGGTGCCAAATCTATCCCTCTAAGCGCAGGTGTGAGCTGATTTATGCAACGAGCGAGACGTTGGATCCAAAGTAAGATGCATCAGCCCGGATGGGATCTTTGGACGTGTATCGTGATCTGACCTCAGACTCTTGTGAATAGAGTGGCGCAGCGAAGGCGTAATGGTTCTTGGTTGTGGCTCATGCGGAGTTGAGCTTTCAGCTTTGTGTCAAGCTGGACGCTTTGAGCTGAGTAGAAGCTTAGAGCATGCTCGACTACTGTCCCTATGGTCGGACAGGTCTTTTTGAGGAAAATGACGAGGTGGTGCGTCAACCATGTAGCGAGATTTCATGGTGTGCCGGTGTTCGGTAGAGCCCAGCAAGTATTCTTGGTGCGTTTTCCCGCGTTTGTATGAGATTGTAGATAGCTTTGAAGTCTCGATTGGCCAGGACAGTAGCTAGCCTCCCAAACCATATGGCTATTCTAAGCTGACCATCCAGTATTTGGAAGGCATGCTGTGAGTAGTAGTGGTGTTTTTGATGATGGTTGACAAGATTTTCTTGGTCTTGGTAGAGTTTTCGCGTCGTTTTAATGACCGAGTGGCGTTTGAGATGACATCTGTTGGTGATTTTTGCATGGTGAAAGGTGCAGACCGCCTTGTTGGCTGGTTGAAGTAAGGAAAAATCTGTGGTCTTTACCAGATTTGTGCAGAAAGCAGAGGACCAACCCACTCTGATCCGATCAAGAACGAAAGCTGCATGAGTTTGTTCGGACAGATCATGCGTATGAGGTTTGAATATTTGGAGTTCTAAGCTGTTGATCGCGTGTTTCCTTGCGAGTCTCTCTTTCGTGTTTGCGTAGGTCTCGTTCTTTAAGGGTAGATTAGCTCTTAGATTCCTCAGTCTGCGCAAAATTGCTGTAGTAGATTGAATCTGGGGCGTGCAGATTGCGAATTCCGACTGTGTGTTATCGATTCATGATGAGTTTCATGTGTCCCAGCCGAGGAGAATGCGAGCCAGATCCTTCCTTTGCGCTAGAGACTGAAGGAGTGAGCTGGACCCGACCCTGAACTCCATTGTACCACCAGTAAGGACCTCCTTGTGTCTTGTTTCTTATTAGTTGAGTTCTGTTTTTAACCTGGTGGTGTGCTTTGGTGATTCCCTCCTTGATGGTTTGTGAGATGATTTGTTCTGTTTTGTTTGTTTTGATTCGTTTTGTACGAGCTGTTATTGGTATGCAGCGTAGTTGTAACGCCCCAAAATCCATAGGACCACATTTATGCATTTTATTAATCTCATGGGCCAAAATGGCAAATTTTAAATGTTATGTATTTGCTGATTCATTGATTTCAAAACATAAGATGCGTCGCGGCTGGTTCCAGCAGATGACTCCAAGAGCGATACATGAGCTGGTTTTAAATTGATTAGAAGTATTTTTAAGAAGGACAAATGATTTCTTTTGAAAAAGGTTTGGTGTTTTACAAATTAAAATGAGATGAAGGGAATTTTACTAAATTTTATAAAGTGTGTCATGCTTGATTTCACAAGTAGCTTGCCACTAATCCATTTCATATAAAAACCTGTTTTGAAAGCAAGATCTTTATCATTTGCAAAGAAAAACCTTCGGTGTTCTTCAAAATATTTTCCAGAGAAGTTCGTGCATTGCTTAAGGAGAAGAATTCTGTAGGAATCGGTTGCTGTTGCAAAGTTTCGTTTAAGGCAAGTAAAAGCTGATTTTTGACTCACCATTTGAAGCATATATCGATGTTTCTGAGTCTTTTTGCCTATATGTGTTACAGTATGTTTAAAGTTCATGTTTGAAATGAATTATGCATGAAAAGGAAAGAAAGACGGGTTCAAATTGATGTTTTGATGCTTCCAAATGTTTTCCAGAAAGTTTATGATGTTTTAAAGTACTGAGGATTCAAGTTTATTCCCAGAATGTTTATGAATGTTCTTCTTTCAGTAGTTGTAATATGAGAATTTGATAACTGTGTAATTGGTGGTTGCTAGTTGAATCAGTATGAAGTCTGGTTTGATAGGCAACGGCTGATAGCATAGTTGTTATTTTGATATTACAATTATCAAGTCAAATTCTAGCAGCTGCATTCCATAGTAATATTTCAGCAGTTGCGTTGTTTTCGTAAAATTAGTAGATGCACTGTTCACCAGCAGATGCACTTCGTTGTTAAATTCCAGTAGAGGTACTGTTCATTGCAGCTGGTATTAGTCTTGCGACTGGTACTGTTCATTGCAGCTGGTATTAGTCTTGCGACTGGTACTGTTCATTGCAGCTGGTATTAGTCTTGCGAGTGGTACTGTTCATTGCAGCTAGTATTAGTCTTGCGACTGGTACTATTCATTGCGTCTGGTTTTATATATGTCAGCACTTTTCTTGCGACTGGTTGTTTAGCGCTTTCCTTGCAGCTGGTTGACGCGCTAACGACGCCATTTTATTAAATACGTTTGTTTTAAATGCAAAGACCTTGCGGCTGGTTTTATTCTTTCGACTGGTTCCTATTCTTTGCGACTGGTTTCTCTTCCGACTGGTCTCATATCAATGTTACGTTTCCAAATTCGAACTCGATACTCAGTAAAGTTTTGAAAATGGAAGCGAGAGTTTTAAATGATGGAACCCGAGGATTTTAAGAAAGAAAGTTTTACGAAAGAATGTTAATGGAACAAAAGTTTATTTAAGATTATGGCATAGATAGTTGACGGTCATCAAGGAGAAGGGTGAGCAGTTGTCTAGATGTCGACTGCCCTTTCATATGAGCTATATGCTAAAACTGATATCGGAAGTCATTTTGATCAAAGTGCAACACGGACCATGAGGAGCTTATATGCCATAAATCTAAAGAAAAGATATTGAGGATAAGAGCTGGGCTATTATCCCCTGTCTCCAAGATTTAAGAAAGAAATGTTTATGAAATGTTTATGTATGTTCAGATGTCTGCCTGCGTTAAATGAAATTGTTATTATTCAGATTTTACTTGCTGAGCCCCTAGGCTCATTAGCT
>KV002934.1:50939-71509 GCA_001598015.1 Dorcoceras hygrometricum
CAAGGAATGTTTAAAGAAAAGATTGTTAAGGAACAAAAGCTATTTTAGATTATGGCATAGATAGTTGACGGTCACCAAGGAGAAGGGTGAGCAGTTGTCTAGATGTCGACTGCCCTTTCATAACGAGCTATATGCTAAAACTGATATCGGAAGTCATTTTGATCAAAGTGCAACACGGACCACATAGAACTTATATGCCATGATCAACTGAAAATGATATTGAAATTGTTAACAATGAGAAGTTGGGCTATCATCCCATGTTTCTGCCATTGAATGTTTATTGAACTGTTTACGAAAATGATATTGTTCATTGAAGTTCCTTAACATATGTATTGAACAGATGTCCACCTGTATATTTGAATTGTTATTACCTAGGTTTTACTTGCTGAGCCTTTAGGCTCACTAGCTTTTAAAATGGTGCAGGTGCGACAACTGATGGAAGAACAGCAGGTGAAAGTTGAACCAGCGGCTGGGTGGTTGTGTTTATCAAGGGGCCAACGTAATCCGTGTCTAGGATAATGTTGTTTTATCTTTTGTAGGATCTGTATTAGATCAGTTGCAACGGTTGTATATTTACATAGAGTAGCAGCTGTTGTAAATCGCAATTGCAAAGTTATATAATATACTCTGTTTTTCTGCAAATAAGTTTCAGCAAGCGTCGTAACTAGTATTGTGTCTGCGTCTGGTTTGTGTTTCGAGTTTTCTTTCAAGTTATAGGAAATACAGCCTATAGCGAATTATCTTTTAGCCCTTCTTTTATTCGAAAATTTTTATTCACCCCAAATCGTGATTTCCGTGGATTCGGGCGTCACAGAGGCGATGGTTGGAGCTGGTTAAAGATTATGATTGTACTATCAGTTATCACCCAGGAAAATCAAATGTGGTAGCTGATGCTCTAAGTAGGAAATCAGTAGGACTTGCGCAGCTGATTGTCCAGAAGCCGTTGGCAGCTGATATTGAAAGGTTTGGACTCGAGATAGTGTCCAGCAACAGTAGCAATATGATTTTAGCAGACCTCTCAGTAAGATCAAATTTGTTAGACCAAATTCAAGAAGGTCAGCTGCAAGATGAACAATTGAAGAAATGGGTTAAACAAGATAAAGAAAGAGGCAGTAGCCTCTATTTTTCAGAAGATGGAATTGTTAGGTATTTGGGAAAAATCTGGGTACCTCAAGTAGATGATTTAAGAGCTGATAAGCTTGAATGTTTGTACGTGTCAGCTGGTGAAGGCTGAACATCAGCGACCAGCTGGATTATTGAAACCAATGCCTATTATAGAATGGAAGTGGGAATGTATAGCAATGGATTTTGTGACTGGATTACCAAGGAATGCTCAAGGATAAACTCCATCTGGGTTATAATTGATAGACTCACTAAGTCTGATCATTTATTACCAGTTAAAACAACATATGAGGTGAGAAGATACGCAGAATTATATGTTAAGGAAATAGTGAGGCTACATGGTGTCCCAGTTTCTATTGTATCAGACAGAGATCCTAAATTTACATCAGTTTTTTGGAAAAGTTTGCATAAAGCTATGGGTACAAAGTTGACGTTCAGCATTGCGTTTCACCCCCAGACTGATGGACAATCAGAAAGGGTGATTCAGATTTTAGAAGATTTGCTTAGAGCTTGTATTGTAGATTTTTCAGAAAGTTGGGATTTGAAATTGCCACTGGTAGAGTTTGCCTACAATAATAGTTTCCAAGCTTCGATTCAAATGGCTCCATATGAAGCTCTGTATGGCCGAAAGTGTAGAACACCACTTCATTGGGATGAAGTTGGTGAAAGAGCTGGTTTAGGACCAGATGTTGTGGAGCAAACAGCAGCAGCTGTTAGAAAAATAAGAGAAAGAATGAAAGCTGCTCAAAGCCGACAGAAAAGTTATGCAGATAATCGAAGAAGGGAACTGAATTTTGAGATAGGTGATCACGTATTTTTTAGAATAGCTCCAATGAAAGGAGTTATGCGTTTTGGAAAGAAAGGAAAGTTGAGTCCAAGGTATATTGGACCATATGAAATTTTGGAGAAGATAGAAACTTTAGCCTATCGATTAGCACTACCACTGCAGCTGTCAGCAGTACACAATGTTTTCCATATATCAGCTTTGAGGAAATATATTCCCAATCCTTCGCATGTGCTAAGTCATGAACCAATCCAATTAGCACCAGATTTAAGTTATGAAGAAAGACCAGAAAGAATTCTTCTACCGAGAAATTAGAAAACTAAGAAACCGTAGTATTCCTATGGTTAAGATACAATGGTCTAATCAGTCGGAGCGAGAAGCAACTTGGGAGATAGAAGCTGATATGATTTCCCTTTACCCACATTTATTTGGTACGTAAGTTTCGAGGATGAAATTTCAATAAGGAGGGTAGAGTTGTAACGCCCCAAAATCCATAGGACCACATTTATGCATTTTATTAATCTCATGGGCCAAAATGGCAAATTTTAAATGTTATGTATTTGCTAATTCATTGATTTCAGAACATAAGATGCGTCGCGGCAGGTTCCAGCAGATGACTCCAAGAGCGATACATGAGCTGGTTTTAAATTGATTGGAAGTATTTTTAAGAAGGACAAATGATTTCTTTTGAAAAAGTTTTGGTGTTTTACAAATTAAAATGAGATGAAGGGAATTTTACTAAATTTTATAAATTGTGTCATGCTTGATTTCACAAGTAGCTTGCCACTAATCCCTTTCATATAAAAACCTAATTTGAAAGCAAGATCTTTATCATTTGCAAAGAAAAACCTTCGGTGTTCTTGAAAATATTTTCCAGAGAAGTTCGTGCATTGCTTAAGGAGAAGAATTATGCAGGAATCGGTTGCTGTTGCAAAGTTTCGTTTAAGGCAAGTAAAAGCTGATTTTTGACTCACCATTTGAAGCATATATCGATGTTTCTGAGTCTTTTTGCCTATATGTGTTACAGTATGTTTAAAGTTCATGTTTGAAATGAATTATGCATGAAAAGGAAAGAAAGATGGGTTCAAATTGATGTTTTGATGCTTCCAAATGTTTTCCAGAAAGTTTATGATGTTTTAAAGTACTGATGATTCAAGTTTATTCCCAGAATGTTTATGAATGTTCTTCTTTCAGTAGTTGTAATATGAGAATTTGATAACTGTGTAATTGGTGGTTGCTAGTTGAATCAGTATGAAGTCTGGTTTGATAGGCAACGGCTGATAGCATAGTTGTTGTTTGATATTACAATTATCAAGTCAAATTCTAGCAGCTGCATTCCATAGTAATATTTCAGCAGTTGCGTTGTTTTCGTAAAATCAGTAGATGCACTGTTCACCAGCAGATGCATTTCGTTGTTAAATTCCAGTAGAGGTACTGTTCATTGCAGCTGGTATTAGTCTTGCGACTGGTACTGTTCATTACAGCTGGTATTAGTCTTGCGACTGGTACTGTTCATTGCAGCTGGTATTAGTCTTGCGACTGGTACTGTTCATTGCAGCTGGTATTAGTCTTGCGACTGGTACTGTTCATTGCGTCTGGTTTTATATATGTCAGCGCTTTTCTTGCGACTGGTTGTTTAGCGCTTTCCTTGCTGCTGGTTGACGCGCTAACGACGCCGTTTTATTAAATACGTTTGTTTTAAATTCAAAGACCTTGCGACTGGTTTTATTCTTTCGACTGGTTCCTATTCTTTGCGACTGGTTTCTCTTCCGACTGGTCTCATATCAATGTTACGTTTCCAAAGTCGAACTCGATACTCAGTAAAGTTTTGAAAATGGAAGCGAGAGTTTTAAATGATGGAACCCGAGGATTTTAAGAAAGAAAGTTTTACGAAAGAATGTTAATGGAACAAAAGTTTATTTAAGATTATGGCATAGATAGTTGATGGTCACCCAAGGAGAAGGGTGAGCAGTTGTCTAGATGTCGACTGCCCTTTCATATGAGCTATATGCTAAAACTGATATCGGAAGTCATTTTGATCAAAGTGCAACACGGACCATGAGGAGCTTATATGCCATAAATCTAAAGAAAAGATATTGATGTTGAGATTTGGGCTATTATTCCCTGTCTCCCAGTTTATGAAAGAAATGATGTATAAAGAAATATTTATGCATTGACATTCCTTTAACTTATGTATAGATCAGAAATCCACCTGCGTATTTAAACTTTTTATTATTCAGGTTTTACTTGCTGAGCCCCTAGGCTCACTAGCTTTTAAAATGGTGCAGGTGCGACAGCTGGCAAGCGGACAGAGGGTGAAACTTGAAATCAGCTGCTGGGCGGTGTGTGTTTGTCAAGACCAGCGTTTTATGTGTCTTCAGTTGATGTAATTTTTTTATTAGAAACACTGTATTAAATCAGTTGCAACAGTTGTACATTTATATAGAATATCAGCTGTTGTAAATCGCAATTGCAGTTATTAATGAAGTCTGTTTTTCCGCAAATGTTTCCAGTAGTTGGCGCGTATTTGAGTGTCTATTAGAATTGTTTTCGCATTCTCTATTTCTTTTGAAGTTATAAGAAATACAGCTTATAACAAATTGTCCTTTAGCCCTTCTTTTTATTTGAAAATTTTTATTTACCCCAATTCGTGATTCCCGTGGGTTCGGGTGGCATAGTAGTAGAGATAAGCTTGAAGGTGTTACTGTTTGAGCAAGAGCTTATCTGTGGAGAGAGAGTTCAGCGCCGAACTATTTCGCAGGAAGCTACTTTGGTATTTCATCGCTAACCGTATTAAGGAGATCGGAAAGCCTAGGGATGTTCTGGGTACCGTGTGCTGGGTGTTCGGATCGTGCGTGTAGTGCCTCTTCGTTTCTGTGGTAAAAGCTTTGGAGTAAGCTATTTGTGACTTTCTGTGTATATCCGTGCTGTTGGCGGTCTTTAGCAGATGAGAGTTGATTGCAGCTTTGGCTTTGGCAAGGTTGATCGTGCACGTCAGCTTTGACGTTTGATTTCTAGGATGAAATCTCTTAAGGTGGGGAGAAATGTGAGACCTAAATGATTAACGATTAATTAGGATAATTAATCAGGTTCTAACATCGACCAGATCGGAAGGCTTCGAGCTGGATTACTTGGTTGAGAGTGAGCTGGTCGGTGTAGAGATCAACTGCGAGCTGTTGTGCTTTGAATTATTCTTTAGAGCAACTTCAAGCTGTTATGATGCGAATGAGCATGGAGCAGGTCATCATTCAGTAATCTGTTGATAGATAATAGAACTGGAGCGACCATTTTTGGGAGTTTTGCAGCTTGAGAGCAAGCTGGTCCGGAACACCTGAGCTGGATAGCTGGACGTTCCATGGATTCCTGTCGCGAGCTATTTGGGGTGAACATCTTATAAGTAAACCATTCTGGGAGGCATAGCGTAGCATAGCTGAGGTAAGCTGACGTGGTTTCATGAGCTGATTCAAGGTATTGAAGCACAAGCTGTTGGATATGGACCAGATTAGGCGCAAGCTACCAGGTAAGGACCGTGCTGTGCCCGCGAGCTGTCGACGCTTTGGAGTATCGTGTGGTAGGGAGCAGCAGGCGTGAGATGTTCTAGGTATACGCTGTTTCTGTATGGCTTGGCGAACAATTTTGGGTGATGACAGCTGAATAGAGCATCCTGAGCTGACAGAGAGGATGCGAGCTGATATGAGTTCCTCCAAGATGCGCGATGCTGAGTTTAGGCAGTGAGGTTGGTGCGAGATGGCAGTGCAGCAGCTCTGAGCTGTTAGTCGTGGAGTAGCACAGTCTGTGCTGGATTCCGTTTGGGGTTCGCAACGTTCAGAGCTGAGTATCTATATTACGACCATTGCACTATGCCGCTGGGATAGAAAAGTTTAGGCAGAAGCTGATACTGGAGAGTAGGTTCCGAGAGAGCTGTTGCCATTGCGTGAGCTGACGCGCTGGTCTGGGATTTAATTTGTTTCTGGTATAGTAGTTGTGAGCTGCCGCAGGCGTAATCTGTTGAGAACCTGTGCTGCTGTGCACACGTGATCTGTTATCGCGGTAGATGTTATCTGCTAGGAGCATGATCTGTTGTGACACGGATGTTGGATACGAGAGCTGGTAGCATTTGCGTGCTGAGCTGTACGCTGGGCTGAGTACCGCATGGAGGCCAGAGCTGGTCTGGGGGTGCACTGTAGCCGTGATCTGTTGGTATTCACAAGTTGTTAGTGGAAGCTCCTGAGATGTGTGCGTGGTCTGGAAGGATGCGTGATCTGATGTGTGAAAGTTCCTAAGCTGGAGAAGCTGAGGTCTGAGCTGATGGAAGGTACTGTAGACCGGATCTGGAGCTCTACAGTTTATATATATAGGACGTTGACCCGTTACTTAGTCATTCTTTACCCAAAATATCTATCTCCTCCAGCGTACTCGAGAAGCTATCTCTCTCGAAACCCTTGTGGGTACTGTTCATGGGTACCCTTTGTTTTCCCGATATCCGGAGCTTGGCCGGCCGGATTTGGTCAAGAGAGGTACCACTGGAAACCACTTTCCAAACCCGTCATTTGCTTACTAATATCGTGGTTGGAGGTGGTTGGAGGAGAAAGCACGAAGTCACGGAGGGCGTACTGTTCGTTGTCTCTCCTAGTCGCATGACTCGTTGGAGCTGGTAAGTACGAGCGGTTGCTGAGTGCTTTAAGACTCGGTGTTGGTCTCTCCGAGCTGGTTAGCACTTCGGTTGCTCCTGGCGCAGCAGTGGGGGATCTAGCGTGATTTGTCTGTGCTGAGCTGGCGTGAGCTCTGTACTGCCGTGAGCCTTGTGATGCAGTGGTAAGACTCGAGCAGGTACGAATTGAGCTTATACTTACCGCTTTGAGATAGGCATGATAATATGTTTATGCGTGCTGTACAGCTGGGCCATGTGTTTCGGAATTGAGGCCTGAGCTGTTTGTATACCGCACACTGTCGTTTGATCTGTTGTGGCATATTACTTGTTGTATCCTAAGCCGGTTTGCTTTGTAGGCTAATTCCTTAAGATACTATGTGAATTGCCTGCTGTTCCTGATGTTGTGCGGTTATGTTGGTATGTTATTGAATGCTGTTGCATGTGATTTGTTGGTTTTGCAAGCATACACATCATGTTAAGCCTGTAATGCATCTGCATATCATATCGAGCTCCTCCCTTGTGATCTGCGAGCTATTCTGTGAGTTGAGCCTATGCCCTTTGTTATCTTTTGTTAGTCGTTACTACTGTTGAGCTTCTTTGTGAACTGTTGTTGGCCGTACGTGAGCTCCTTTGTAATATTTTTCTAGCCGTGTCGTGTTGTGAGCTTTCCTTGTTATCTTCTGCGGGCCTTGTATTGTTGATCTGTAAGTACCAGGAAGCTTGGTGGTGGGTCTATTTGAGGACGAGCGGCTAGCTACCGTGCTCCTCTTCTCCCTGCTGTTGGGGGGTTTGTCGCTATGAGACGAGTGGATAGCTACCACGCTCTCATGAGCTTTGCACATCAGCAGGTTGAGCTGTTCTTGCTTCTGGTACTGCGTGTTGAGACGAGTGAATAGCTACCACGCTCTAACATGCTCTATGGCCACTATTGTTTGTAATTCCAGCCGTGCAGTTGTTCTGCGAGCCTTATCTCTCCGGCTGTTGAGATGTTCCTGCGAGTGATGTACCTCCAGCTATTGAGTGTTTCTGTGAGCATAGTGTCTCCGGCTTTTGAGTCGTTCCTTGAACCCCGATAATGCATTGTACCTTTCTTCATGCATTGCATGTATTTTGTTCATGCTTTATTGTTTGCTGATGTTGGTTTGCTCTTCGTACTGAGGTTTAACCTTGTTCGTTTTCCGTTGGGGCTGCTTTGGCCGTGTGTTGGCCATTGCAGGCATTTTTCAGGTAGTTCAGCTGGTCCGTGGTTGATGCAGCTGTTGTAGTCCCAGGTATGGGTTCCCAGTTATATATATACATATATGCTATATCGAGTCATTGCCAAGGAATTCCCTGTGTAGTGGTGTATATTGACTAGATTTATTTGGAGGCATGTATATATATATATATTTGTTTCGTGGCGTATTATGTGGTGGCTTTTATTCGAAACCGTATTTTTAGTATGCACCTATGTTGAAGGATGTATTTTAAGGTCAGGCCAAAAGAAAATTTTTAGCCACTTTTCAAGCTTCCGTGTTTTGCGTGTTGTATCTGTGTTTATAAGCACCGGGCCTGACATCTGCGCTTGATCTCTGAACTGCGCTTGTATCAGCTCGGGCGTCCCCTCACAGTTCCAGCATATACATCTTCAACTGTTCCAGCTTGGGAGTCCCCTAACTATTCCAGTCTGAATGTCTCCCTGTCTCCTTAACCAAGTGCACTGCACATCGCACGCAAAACGTTAGTAGAATAATAACAGATTTGGTGTGAATAAAACTTAGATTCTGATCAGTATAAACAGATCCAACATCTGTAGAACACTACGAAGCATATCGTATTCAGCATTCAGCTGAAATACGTTACAGAAGATTTAAAAGAAAACAATTGATACGATAGAATTCCTACACCTCGGGACCCGAGGTAATAGGACCCTTGAGCATGCCACCTCGGGATACTGGGAACTGCACCTGTGTCCGAACTGGTCCTATTGTTTTTTACAAACACGCCCTTTATAGCACTCTATCGGTATCCAAGATCCGCCATGAGGAATACTCAAAGGTCACCTCGAAACTCGAGGTGTGACGAATCTTCAGCTTAATGACACGACCTCGCGGTAAGAGGTCTGATATTGATGAACGTCCCATCACAACCATTTGGCCCTCTTGCCTTGCACATGATTAATCAATACTGACAAAAGATGCAATACCCACGCATGAGTATGATTAGCTGGGTAGTGTAAACGTAATGACTGCAAAACCCATCCCAACGTATGATCACCTGTGTAGCATGCACGCAAAGGTCATCCAGCCACTCCTATCACCCAGGTGTGTCTTGACTTACATTCATTCAACATACTCGTACTCTCTCAGCTCTATATACTCTTGATTCATCTCGATCACTCAAGCTGACTTAAGCATTGGAGGGACTTTGCCATAAACACTTCCGACTTCCTCTGACTAGTGTCTATGATTTCAGGTACCTTGAGGTGCATCTACCGAGGACAAAGCTCCCAATCTGTGATGATAGGTCACCCGAGGTACTCGTTCATCCAACTGCCCTGGCCTATCCCAAGGTGTATCCTCCCGAAGACCCAATCTGAGAATATCCTGGAGTAGCTCACCTTTTTCCCCGAGGACACCTCTCAACCTCCCGAATTGGCTGTCTGACATGGTGATAGCTCATTGGCTGAGCAAAATTTGGTTTAATCAACAATGAAAATATTGCTTCCGTAAAATGAAAGAGTTAAGATAACAGTTCGCGATAAGTTTTTAAACTCTCGTCTTAAAGATCTTTCGCTTCTAATGTGAACCAATCTTGTAACGCCCAGCAAATCCATAAATCCACAATGATAGATGTAAATGTTTTAAGGGTTTAATTTGCTAATTTCAGTACCCTTCTTCAGTTTCAGTTCAGCTATTCAGTTTCATCCAATTTGAATTTTCAGATTTGAGCAAGAACCCGGTTCGCAGGAGTTGTCTGGTCGAATACTAACAAGAACGATGCAGCCTATTTTAAATCCGGTTCGGTTTATTCCTGCTTGTATATGAAGAGGTGATTTCAAAGATATTTTTAAAATGGTGAGATCTTGCTTTTATTTTTCTTTAAATACACGCATCATCACTTTCACACCACAATCAAACTATTTCAAAAGAATTTTCATTTTAAAGCGGTGAAAAGCTCTCCACAAACCGACCGAAACTTCAACTCTTTAAAAGTGATTTTTGGATCGCGCTTGTAAGTTGTTCAACGTAGGAGAATTTCTGTTAGTTGTGTTCAACAATTTTGACAAGTAAACTCTATTTTTTGCAGCACTTTCGAAAGAATATATTGATTTTCCTGCTTGCATGCTTGTATGAGTTTGAAAGGTTTGAGAAACGTTTTTGAAGTTTTTCAAAAGCAGAGTTAAGTTCATGCAGATTTCTTGAGAAATTGTTAGTTTGCTGAAGTTTTGATTCGGAAAATTTTGTTAGAAAATTTTTAAAATATTCGATCCAGTATCTTCTTGAAAATTTTGGGATGTTCTGCAAGTAGCTTACAAAAGCTTACGGGTGATGTGACACCCAAACCCATGGGGTCACGAATTGAAAGGATAAAAGAAAAGAAGGACTGAACAACATTTGTTATAAGTTGTATTTCTTATAACCGACATAAAATTCGAAACACAAATACAAATATTGGCGCCGAATACATAATTAGCAGAAACAGATTTCTCAACATCAGATTTGATTTATGAAATACAGAGTACGATATTACAACTTCTGAATTCTATTTGAACTCAATATTGTTGCAATGGATCTAATACAAAAGATGACTACTGGGAACTCATCGCTGAAGTGAAACAGATCTGTCTAACAAAATGGTGTTCGAAAACTAAAAACAGATCTCTATCAAAACAGCTTGGACTATAAAAGCGGTATACGCTAACGTTGAAACAGATGTGACAAAAAGAACTGTGTCGTTAGAGTAGGAAACAGATTTGACTTCGGGGTTTATAACACTCTAGGGAACAAATGTCATTATAGAAATAGTGTTTAAAAAGGAATCAGGTTTGACCTTAGTCAACTCAGATGTCAATATTTCAAAACGAGATTATTCAGATGTCAACACAATTAGATTGGTCAACTCAGATGTCAATGAAGTCAACAGTTACAAAGATAGGGTCATTCAGACGTCAATACAGAAGTGAAGTGGTCAACACTATAGAACCTGACTAATTTTGAATAAGAAAAGGAATCTGGTTGCTAGCGTAAGATACAGAATCTGATTATGAAATTGGTGCTGCAATATCACGAACGACATCCCAGATACCAGTTCTGCCTATCAAACCAGAACTAGATTCTGATTCAACTACCATCATCGATGACTTGGAGTCAAGTTCAGACGTCACCATTCACCAGAAGGAAGAACTTTCATGAACATACATTGAACTCAAATCTGAACTACTCGGTACTTTAAATACATCGTCATCTTCATTAAAACATTCTGAGAGGTTTTAAAAGTGAAAAACATACCTTTGAACCCGATCTTTTCTTTTCTTAAACATTCTTGAACATACGTAAACATGAACTTAACCTTATCTCTTACATAAACAGGCAACCAAAAACACATACTGAAAAACAACATATGCTTTAAATGTAGCAAAAAACAGTTTTTACTTGCCTTGAAACAGAGAAACACAAGATCAGTTGATTCCTGCAGAGATCCTCCCTCAAGACACCACAACGAGCTTCTTTGAAATATTTGAGAACAAGAAAGAGTTTTCTTCAACAAGTGGAAAATGAACTTCACTTTTCTTTCGAAACCAATATTATAAGGGAGAGGGATTAGTGGCAGGTGATGTGTTATGATTAAGCATGACACACATACCTATATTTGTGAAATTTAGTAAAATTTCCCTCTTGGTATTTTAATCTTGCAGATTTTCCAAAAAAGGTTTTAAAAAGAACAATTTGCTCATTAAAACATTTTCGAACAACTAAGAAATCTGCTCGTGTCTTGCGCTTGAGGTGAGATCTACCTGGAATCTGCTCTCGTCGTGTCTCAATGCTGGAACTTAAGAAATCAGCTTTCACATAAAATAATTTGTACTAAAACCTAAAATATCAATTTAAACCTTAAAATAAAAAGGTTTATTTATGTGGTCCTATTGATTTTGGGACGTTACAACTCTACCCTCCTTATTGAAATTTTGTCTTCGAAATTTACTTACCAAACAGAAATGGGTAAAGGTTAAGCATATCAGCTTTGGTCTACCAAGTAGCTTCTCGTTCTGACTGATTAGACAATTGAACTTTTACCATAGGAATACTACGGTTTCTCAGCTTTCTAATTTCTCGAAGAAGAATCCTCTCGGGTCTCTCTTCGTAACTCAAATCTGGTGCTAACTGAATTGGCTCGTTACTTAATACGTGCGAGGGGTTAGGAATATATTTCCTCAAAGCTAAAACATGGAAAACACTATGCACCGACGACAAATGCGGGGGCAGTGCTAAACGATATGCTAACGTTCCTATTCTTTCTAAAATCTCATAAGGTCCGATATATCTTGGACTCAGCTTTCCTTTCTTCCCAAAACGCATTACTCCCTTCATTGGAGCTATTCTAAAAAATACGTGATCACCGATATCAAAACTCAGCTCTCTTCTCCTATTATCTGCGTAAATAGTCTGCCAGCTTTGGGGTGCTTTCATCCGTTCTTTAATCTTTCTAACAGCTTCTGCTGTTTGCTCTACCACATCTGGTCCTAGACCAGCTCTTTCCCCTACTTCATCGCAGTGAAGAGGTGTTCTACATTTGCGTCCATAGAGAGCTTCATATGGAGCCATCTGGATAGAAGCTTGGAAACTGTTGTTGTATGCAAATTCTACCAATGGTAACTTAAGATCCCAACTCTCTGAAAAATCCACAATACAAGCTCTGAGCAAATCTTCTAAAACCTGAATCACCCTTTCTGATTGACCATCGGTCTGAGGGTGAAAAGCCTTGCTAAATGTCAGCTTCGTACCCAAAGCTATATGCAAACTCTTCCAGAAAGCTGATGTGAATTTTGGATCTCTGTCAGATACTATCGATACTGGAACACCATGCAGCCTCACTATTTCCTTCACATACAAATCTGCATATCTACTCACATTGTAGGTTGTCTTAACTGGTAAGAAGTGAGCAGACTTTGTGATTATGTCTATTATAACCCAAATAGAATTGTATCATTGAACAGTCCTGGGTAGACCAACTACAAAATCCATAGCTATACATTCCCATTTCCATTCTGGAATAGGCAGGGGTTTCAATAAGCCTGCTGGTCTTTGGTGTTCAGCTTTCACCAATTGACAAGTCAAACATTCAGAGACAAATCTGGAAATATCTCGTTTCATTCCTGGCCACCAATACAACTTCTGGAGGTCCTTATACATTTTAGTACTCCCCAGATGTACTGAATATGGGGCTGTATGGGCTTCTGTCATGAGATCTTTTCTCAGCGTATCTACTTGAGGCACCCAAATTATCCCGTGAAATCTAACTATTCCTTCTTCTGAAAGATAGAGGCTGCTACCTCTTTCTCTATCTTGCTTAACCCACTTCTGAAGTTGCTCATCTTTGGGTTGTCCCTCTCGAATCTGGTCTATCAGATTTGATTTTATGGAGAGATCTGCTAAAATCACAGCGCTACCTTTGGGTACTATTTCTATTCCCTAAATTTTGCAAACAACTGCTTATTCTTCAAAACTTGAAGCACTGTCCTCAAATGGTCGACATGCTCAAATCTGGTCTTAGAATATACTAAGATGTCATCTATGAATACAACTACAAATTGGTCCAGAAATGGTTGGAAAACTCTATTCATTAAATCCATAAAAGCTGATGGGGCATTAGTTAAACCAAAAGGCATTACCAGAAACTCATAGTGGCCATAACGAGTTCTGAAAGCTGTCTTATAGATATCTGTTGACTTAATCTTTAACTGATGGTAACCAGATATCAAGTCAATCTTAGAGAAACTATCGATCCCTTCAACTGGTCAAACAGATCTTCAATCCTAGGAAGGGGATATTTATTCTTAATGGTCAACTTATTCAACTCCCGATAATCTATACATAACCTCAGACTCCCATCTTTCTTCTTAACAAAAAGAACAGGGGCTCCCCAGGGTGAAGTGCTCGATCTAATAAATCCCTTATCCAATAGATCTTGTATCTGTTCCTTTAATTCCTTCATTTCTGATGGAGCTAAACGATAGGGTGGTCTAGATACAGGGGCTGCTCCTGGCACTAAGTCAATCAAAAATTCCAGCTCTCTGTCTGGTGGTAGTCCATGTATATCCTCTGGAAAGACCTCGGGAAACTCATTCAATACCTCCACATCTGAAAGTTGGGGCTTACTAGTCATTGCTAAGGACGAAAGACTTATCAAAAATCCTTCCCCACCTTTCCTCAAACAGCGTTGAGCCTTAAGAGCGGTTATAATGCGTGGAATCCTACAAGTCTGATTGACTTCAAAAATAAATGAATCTCCTCTTGGTGGGTTAACCACTACTGTTCGGAACTTAAAGTCAATTACTACTCCATACTTGGTTAACCAGTCCATTCCCAAAATCATATCGAACTCAGGCATTGATAACACTATTAAATCTGCGGCAATCAAATGCCCTTGAAGCCTAAGTTCTATATTCCAAAACAAATCATGGGACACTAATTCTCCCGTAGGTACTGTTACACAAAAGCCCGTAGTTGCTTGGTCAGGTCGGATGGGTAACTTCTTAGCAAACAAGGCTGCTATAAAAGAATGAGTAGCTCCTGAATCTATCAATGCTATGGAGGGCAAACAAGCAATCAAAATCTTACCCGTGACTACTGTAGAATCTGGATTGGCCTGCTCAGCAGTCATCACATAGGCTCTGCTGGTCACTAGTTGCCTTCACTTCGGGCAATTCTTCAAAATATGCCCTGGCAACCCACATCTGTAGCAGAAATTCTCTCCAAGTCTGCATTGACCAGGATGATTCTTCTGGCACTTAGGACACACCGGTCTATTGTTGCCAGCAGGAACTGAACTAATGGGTTGGATCGGTAGAGGTTTTTGCTCTTGAGGCCTCTGCTGATTCTTATTCTGCTTCTTAAACGGCCTCTGATCCTTCTGCTGAAAGGCCTGCCTCTTCTACTGCCTTTCTTCATCCACGTCTTTCCAATCTCTTTCAATTCGCAGGGCTCTATCCACTGCTTCTCTATAAGTCTTAGGCACAGATAGCCTAACATTCATCTTGAACATAGGCTTTAATCCCTCCACGAATTGGCTCAACTTCTCATGTACAAAGTAACACCCTCTTTCAAACATCCGTACATACTCATGCACGGTCAGGCTTCCTTGTTTCAAGGTTAGAAACTCCCTTTTCAATTCAGACCTCTTGTCTGCTGTGAAGTATTGTTCGAAGAACACTTGCTTAAATTCTGCCCAAGTAAGATTCAACAAATCCACAGATAACTTGGCTCCTTCCCACCAAATCATGGCGTCATCTCTCAACATGTAGATAGTGCACCTAGGCCTATACAAGTCTGGCATATGGAGGTACTCGAAGATAACCTCCATTGACTTGATCCAGCTTTCAGCAACTAAGGGATCTGTTGTACCACTAAACTCCTTCGGCTTCTTATGAACTTTTCTTGGGGGTCATCATGGCTTGGTCCTCTACTACTAGAAGATTGGCCATTACCTCTGCCGGTTTGTTCTACTAGTAACCTTAAGATTTGGGCGATACTAGCATTACTGTCTGGGTTAGTTTCTTCTAGAGGAATACCTCTTCTACCTCTTCCTCTGCCAGACATCTTATAATCTATAGCCCGTAATCCACCACAATATAATTATCAGAAAATGCTAAATTTTAAAGACAAATGCTCTGAAACATAAATTAAACTCACAGCTCTGGAGAAACGATCGACGAAATCTGTTCCAACTGGAAGTGCGTGTGTTTATCTCAGGACCATGCTCTGATACCAAGTTGTGACACCCAAACCCATGTGGTCACGAATTGAAAGGATAAAAGAAAAGAAGGACTGAACAACATTTGTTATATGCTGTATTTCTTATAACCAACATAAAAATTCGAAACACAAATACAAATATTGGAGCCGAATACATAATTAGCGGAAAAAGATTTCTCAACATCAGATTTGATTTATGAAATACGGAGTGCGATATTATAACTTCTGAATTCTATGTGAACTCAATATTTTTGCAATGGATCTAATACAGATTTTACAAAAGATCAAAAAGATTTCTCAACATCAGATTTGATTTATGAAATACGGAGTGCGATATTATAACTTCTGAATTCTATGTGAACTCAATATTTTTGCAATGGATCTAATACAGATTTTACAAAAGATCAAAACAACAACAGCTAAGACACGAAAACGCTAGCCATCGATAAACACAACACCACAGCTGATTTAGTTTCCACCTCCCGCTTGCCCCAGATCTGTCTCACCTGCACCATTTAAAAGCTAATGAGCCTAGGGGCTCAGCAAGTCTGAAGATATCAAAATCACTTAATGCAGGCATACATCTTAACTTAAACATAGCTTAAGATTACATAGTTTAAAGGAATACATTCATCGTAAAATTTCTTTCATAAATTCGGATGTGGGGATTATAGCCCAGATCCCTTCATTATTTTCTTGTGATTTATAGCTTAGAAGCTCTCCTTAGGTCCGTTGTGCACTTGATAAAATGACTTCTGGATTCAGTTTTTTAGCATATATCTCATTGTGAAGGGGCAACCGACAGCTGGACGACTGCTCACCCTTCCATTGTGACCGTCTGTTATCTATGCCATAAATCCTTTAAAACTAAAAATTTATTCCTTTAAACTCATATCTCTTGTTGAAATCAGATTTTGAACAACATCGGGGTTCACTTCTCTTAAAACTCATTTATCTTTAAAATCTTACTGAGTATCAGATTTGACTACTGGGAACTCATCGCTGAAGTGAAACAGATCTGTCTAACAAAATGATGTTCGAAAACTAAAAAAAGATCTCTATCATGAAAACAGGTTGGACTATAAAAGCGGTATACGCTAACGTTGAAACAGATATGACAAAAAGAACTGTGTCGTTAGCGTAGGAAACAGATTTGACTTCGGGGTTTATAAAGCTCTAGGAAAAAACAGATGTCATTATAGAAATAGTGTTTAGAAAGGAATCAGGTTTGACCTTAGTCAACTCAGATGTCAATATTTCAAAACGAGATTATTCAGATGTCAACACAATTAGATTGGTCAACTCAGATGTCAATGAAGTCAACAGTTATAAAGATAGGGTCATTCAGACATCAATACAGAAGTGAAGTGGTCAACACTATAGAACCTGACTAATTTCGAATAAGAAAAGTAAATCTGGTTGCTAGCGTAAGATACAGAATCTGATTATGGAATTGGTGCTGCAATATCACGAACGACATCCCAGATACCAATTCTGCCTATCAAACCAGAACTAGATTCTGATTCAACTAGCAGCATCGATGACTTGGAGTCAAGTTCAGACCTCACCATTCACCAGAAGGAAGAACTTTCATGAACATACATTGAACTCAAATCTGAACTACTCGGTACTTTAAAAACATCATCATCTTCATTAAAACATTCTGAGAGGTTTTAAAAGTGAAAAACATACCTTTGAACCCGATCTTTTCTTTTCTTAAACATTCTTGAACATATGTAAAAATGAACTTAAACTTAACTTTAACATAAACAGGCAACCAAAAACACATACTGAAAAACAATATATGCTTTAAAATGGTGTAGCAAGAATAATCTTTTACTTGCCTTGAAACAGAGAAACACAAGATCAGTTGATTCCTGCAGAGATCCTCCCTCACTCCACCACAACGAGCTTCTTTGAAATATTTGAGAGAACAAGAAAGAGTTTATTCAACAAGTGGAAAATAAACTTCTCTTTTCTTTCGAAACCAATATTATAAGGGAGAGGGATTAGTGGCAGGTGATGTGTTATGATTAAGCATGACACACCATACCTATATTTGTGAAATTTAATAAAATTTCCCTCTCGGTATTTTAATATTGCAGATTTGCCAAAAAATGTTTTAAAAAGAACAATTTTATCATTAAAACATTTTCGAACAACTAAGAATTCTGCTCGTGTCTTGCGCTTGAGGTGAGATCTACCTGGAATCTGCTCTCGTCGTGTCTCAATGCTGGAACTTAAGAAACTAGCTTTCACATAAAATAATTTGTACTGAAATCTAAAATATCAATTTAATCCTTAAAATAAAAAGGTGTATTTATGTGGTCTTATGGATTTTGGGGCGTTACATGTGAAAACCCAGAAATTCAACCCATGGAAAAAAAATACTCAGCTTTGACTAAGTCAACTCAGATCTGAGACAATCAACAGTCAACTCAGATCTAGGACAGTCAACAGTCAACTCAAATTTGGGACAGTCAATAGTCAACTCAGATCTGGGATAGTCAACTCAGCTGGTCAACAGTCAAACAATCAACTCAGATTTGGGAAAAGTCAACTCAGCTTTGACTAAGGCAACTCGGCTCATGAATTTCAGCAAGCTGCTACACGCGTACACATCAAATTTCGTTTGGAAAGTCAATCTACAGCAATCGTAACTGTCGATTTAGGGAGATTAATGGCCAATTAAACCCCCCAATTCAATGCCTAAACCGTTACTCTCGTAACATCCAGTTTAATGGCCATTAAATCTGGAATTCATGTCTGTAACGGTTGACCTTTGACATCATTGTTTCTACATCTATAAATACTTTGCTATGGCATCAAATTACCCTCACTTATTCCGAAAATTTTCAGTAAAACACCAGTAAGCTCTTACGTTGAACCCTGCACAAGCTGTATCCCAGCGCTGTACGAAGTTCACCAGATTTCGTACATCAGATTTGTCCTGAGCTTAATACTGTTCTGCACCTTGAATTACACAAACTTCAGGAGACTGTAAGTGGGCTTTTGCTATATGTATTCATTTGAAGTATTATATGGTATTCATGATATATTCTGTCTTGAATTATCATTCGAGTTTTTGTTTCGTGTCCAGTTCATGCTATGATTGCTTTGTTTTAGCACTGATGTTTCTATCGTAATATGGGTCTACGGAATATTCCGCACTCTGAGTTACAAGGTGTATGTTAGGATCGAAAAGTGTACTTGGGAGTTCAGGGGGGGGGGGGTGAATGAACTCCTATATCTAATTTTGATTTGAAAATTTGTTTCAAAAACTTTACAGCTCAAGGCCAACTTCTAGCTGAGTTACCAGCTAAGAAGATTCTCAGTGATTACTGTTGTTTTGTGTAATAAAATGATTTTATGCGGAATAAACACGATTAAAGCAGCTGAACAATTTAATCAAGTGCGTGAAAGTAAAAATAGTAGAGACGAGAGATTTGTTTCTGGAAGTTCGGAGCAATTTCTCCTACGTCTCCCATTCTTCCTCAATGGGAAGGTTTACATTAGAAGACTTTGATTTATACAACCCTTGTACAAACCCACTCTCGTGACTCACAGCCAAGAGAACTCCTAGCAACCAACGACACACAGACCCGTTATCTGGTTCATATTACAACAATTCCAGTACTCTACCGGTTGTGCTATTCTAGCACTCAGACACTCTCTGTCTATAATTTTAAATCTGAACTCAAGTCTAAAGAGTGTGTGAAGAAGAGTTAGTGACACAAAAGATATGAGCAATCTGTGCGTGTGTCACTCAAGTAAGCTGGTTCAAGATGAACTTTTCTTCTATGAAGAATTGGTTAGCTTCTGTATGTTCGAATGAATTCGTAGTGTTCCGTAACCGCTTCATGGCTTCTCTTCTCCTATATATACTCTTTGGATGCAACGGTAATAAATGTTACCAGTAGTGTAACGCCCCAAAATCCTTAGGACCATATTTATGCATTTCATAAATCATATGGGCCATTTTGGCAATTTATAATTATCATGTATCTGCTGAATTGTTCATTCCAGCAGGTAAGATTGCGCTGCAGCTGATTTCAGCAGGTAACTCCAAAGAGCAATGCACAAGTTGGTTTGAAATTGATTGTAAAATGATTTAAGGAGGTGAAATGATTTCTTTAAAAGAAGGTTTGGTGTTTTACAAATTAAAACAATATGAAGGAAATTTTACTAACTTTTAGGAATGTGTCATGCTTGATTTCACAAGTAGCTTGCCACTAATCCCTTTCATATAAATACTTGTTTCAAAGAAAGACTTTCATCATTTGCAAAGAGATTTGATGATTTGTGTAATCAGCAGTGCTAGTTAGATCAGTATAAAGTCTGGTTTAATAGGCAACTGCTGGTAGCGCGATCGTTGTTTTGATATTATAAGAGTTCTTCGTAAATTTCAGCAGATGCACTGTTCATCAGCAGATGCGTCTTTCTTTATTTGGTATCAGCAGTTGCTTTCCTTTGATAAGGAATCAGCAGCTGCATTGTGATCTTAAAATTCAGCAGTTGCTTTAAAGTACTGTTCATTCCAACTGGTACTATTCATTCATATAATCGTGTTAGCACTATTCCTTGCGACTGATTGATGTGCTAACGACGTCGTTTCATTTAGTCATACAAATATCAGCAGGTAGTTTTGTATTTCGTCTGCTGATCGTTTTAACGACATCGTTTCACTTTATACAAAGATCAGCAGGTAGTTTGTACTCGTCTGCTGATCACCCCAACGACATCGTTTCATTTTATATTTATTCTTGCGACTGATACTGTTCACCAGCAGATGCATTTCTTTTCATTTCAGCAGGTATTAGTCTTGCGACTGGTACTGTTCATTTCGACTGGTTTTTCTCTCAATCAGTTCCAGTTTAACGATATGTTTCCAAAGTTGAATTCAATACTCAGTAAAGTTTAAAATGGAAGCGAATGTTTTAAATAATGGAACCCGATGTTTTACAGAAATGTTTAAAGAAAGATTGTTAAGGAACGAAAAGATGTTTTAGATTATGGCATAGACAGTTAAGGTCACCAAGGAGAAGGGTGAGCAGTTGTC
>KV002934.1:97445-108882 GCA_001598015.1 Dorcoceras hygrometricum
GGTGAATCCTCGACAACGATGCATCGACTCCTACATGCATTGGGGTCTCACCCAATCCCGACGCCTGGTGACCCCAAGTGAGTCGGCAAATGGGTCAAAGTGAGACGCCTATCATGTAGAGTCTCAATGACGTTTCGAGTCTTGAGGACTAATCAGTACAACCAAGACCTCGGACTTATCCACTCGACAAATGGTAACCACTTGGAAAGTCCGAAGGAGGGTAGTTCGATAGATCACCAGGTCACTATCTATCTGCATGCTCAGAACATCACAATGTTCCCTACCAATGAAACATGGTACTTCGCATCTCAGATACTAGTCTCGAACTCGGGCGGCCTTATCCTCATTTTGACGGCCCAATCGACTAGGAACATGTTCAGAATACACAGCGACTTTTAGATGTGTTTCATGATAGCCGTCATACCCACTATCACATCTAACATACGCTTTAGTGCATTCTAGGTCTTTACTCAACGCAATTGTAAATCATCACACACAATGAAAGTAAAGAATGCCATATGAATAAATGCGAATATCATATATAAAGATTGTCATATACAAGAGTCTATAAACCCACACACCACAAGTTGGCTAGTTGGGCATCTACTCTAACACTAACAACACTTCTTTACTGCCTCAGTGAGAAAGGCGACACTTCTTTAATGTCTCAGTGCAAATATTACAATGGTTTGATGTTTGTGATTCACTCACTAATATATACATCTCATCTCTCAAAATTGTGAGTGAATATGTGTGTGATAAATTACAGTGTAAGCTCTCTTTCAAATGTATTCTCACACACTTGGAAGTGGTTCTTCAAAGCTAATCACTCATTGTCTTCCCTGGGTTGTGCATTCGAATATGATTATACATTGAAGCTCTAGGCTTGTGCACTTCTTTACTGCTGCCCGCTTCTTCTCTTGATATAGCCTCTTGTGCAATTCTATCCGTTGGACACAAAGGTGTAGTCGTTGTAAAGGCTTCTGTAAAGTTCTGACAGTGTTGTACCTTGTGTCCTTTTTGCATTTAATGCAATTTCATGCTTTGTAGACTTTCAGCTCTCTTCATTTAATGTGCTGCAGCCTTTTCTTAAATTGAGCTCTGTCTTGATGTAGACGTTGCAACAAATAAATTTGAACTTGATTAAATCATTCCTCGTATATTCTCAAGTTGTATCTAAGGTGGTTTCTGTTCTCTGAGCTGATTGTTGATCTCACCCAGCTGGTCTCTGAGCTGGTCTCTACCAGCTGGTTCTGTTCACTTCTTATCTGCTTTTTGTTCTGAGCTGCTCTTGATCACAACTGCTCTAAGCTGATTCTGCTCTTCGTAACTCAGCTCTTCTTCTATGCAGAACTACTTGATCAGCTTGGATCTCCTCTGCTGAACCAGCTTGTGCGTCCCCTCACTGTTCAAGCTTTGGATTACCTTTCTAATCTTCCTTTGCTGATCCATCTCGGGCGTCCCCTCACTGTACCAGCTAAGTTGTCCTCTGCTAGACCAGCTTGGGCGTCCCCTTACTATTCCAACTAGGACTACTCCTCAATCTGCACCGCTATCTGCTTTCAATCAATCTGCTATCATTGCTTTGTTCCAGCTTGCTGCTAGGCTGCTACAGTGCTTTCATCCAGCTTGCTTCAGTTGCATGTTCATTATCCGAATGGGAAACCAAGTATGAAAATATGCAAGGTTCGGGACGTAAGCTGATTTTTGGCCAAATTCCTTTGTTTAGGCCTCCGAAATCGCGTCTGTATGTTTCAGCTCAACCTGCGCACTTAAGTTAAATCGTTAGTAAAATAATGACAGGTTTTGTGTTAATCAAAATTAAGATTCTGATCTGTAAACACAAATCCAACAAAACTTCTGTAATTTATCCTAACAATTTCCCCCTTTTTGGTGATGACAAAACTATGTTCGTAAAAGAAATTCTATAGATCATTAACCAGTCATAATGGAATCTAAAAATAATTTAGTTCCTAGCAAACAGATTCTTAAAACCAATTCGTAATATCTAAATCTGTTTCTAGGATCACTCGGATCCTCGCTTATTTGATTTGGACCCCTTCCTCCTCTTTAACTGGATCCTCGACCTCCTCTTGGTGATGACAAAACTATGTTCGTAAAAGAAATTCTATAGATCATTAACCAGTCATAATGGAATCTAAAAATAATTTAGTTCCTAGCAAACAGATTCTTAAAACCAATTCGTAATATCTAAATCTGTTTCTAGGATCACTCGGATCCTCGCTTATTTGATTTGGACCCCTTCCTCCTCTTTAACTGGATCCTCGACCTCCTCTTAGGCTTAGCCTTGTATTACTCGGTCCGCCCCTTGACCCTTCCTCCGGTCTACCTTGTCCTCCTTCCTCCTTTTTGTCAGCACCAAACTCCATTAGACTCTCAACCATTGCAGCAAGATGAGATTTCACCAAAGCCAGCTCGTCAACTAGCTGCTGGTGGCTATCAGCATAATTGCGAACCATGGTAGTCTCTAGCGTACCAAAGTGTTGATTTTTTTCATCCATCTTTTGAGTCAGGGTGCGCTCGAGCACATCAATTTTAATATCCAGACCATCAACAACATGTTTAAGCTGGTCGCGAAGCAGAGTAGTTTGATTCCTGGTAAGGTTCGTATCATCACGAATGCGTGCATATGTCAGATCAAGAGATGATACACTAGTAGACAAATCGGTAAGTGTCTAGGCAGTAGTATCCAATAATTGGAGAGTAGAAGTGTAATGCCCAGATATTTTAGAGGCCACAAATTAGAAAGTTATGAGATTGAGGGATTACAATGCTATTCTATTTAACTCTTGATTTAATCGAGTTTCAGATTTCAGATATGTATTGTTTAGCTTTTTATCATTTAAGAGCTAAATTTCAAATTTTCTGTTTACGTAAATTCAACTTTCGATGTGCCTTGAGTTGAGTTTCAGCTTTTCGTGATATCAGTTGTCACACTATGTTAAAGATTCAGACGTTGGATTTTATACTTTAATCAGCCTTCGGCCTGAATAGATTTCAGATGTTAGAATGCGATTGCAGCAGCTGTTTAGCCGATTATAGCAAGTCGATCGAATCCTTTTGTTTTAACTAAAACTGTTCGGTTTCCATATGCATCATTTTATTTTAAAATAGAGTACGATTTTAGAAGATTTTGGCATATTGATTTAAATGCGTTTCTTCTCTAGGCATTTACAAATCATATATATATATAGGATGTTAGCTGCTTCATGCATCATTATCTTCAAATCAAATTACTTTTAAGTGGTTCTCTCTCTCAAGAAACCAAACAAAAGACTTTTAAAGTTTTTCGAAGGAGACGATCGGAGTGTTAGTGGTTGGATGGATTTCTACTGCGGTTGTGTTAAAGAATTCAGGCAAGTAAACTCTGTTTCTTGCTCACTCAGTGAAAGCATATATTCAGTTCTGTTTGCATGTTTATATGAGATTTTAAAGTATGGAAGATAACTTCGGATGTTCTTCAAAACCAGAAAAGTTCATGCTCTGTTTTTATGAAAGTTGCGTTTTACTGTATTTTGATCCAGAAATGTTTTAGAAAATGGTTTGGTGATGTTCATCCAGTAGTTTCTTGAATTTTATTCAGAAATTCCATCGAAGTAGCTTATTCGATTTTTCCAGAAATTTCTTGAGATATTTTGAATTCTTCAGACGAAGGAAACCGTTGTTGTTCATGTTTTTCCACACGGTTAAGTCTGAAATCTGGTTATTATACCATGACTGATATTTCTTTGTTGAAAATATTCTATGTATAGATTTTAGCTGGCATTGTTTGCGATTAGCAGTCGCACTATTTCATGTTCAGCTGTTGCATGGTTTATGTTCATCAGTTGTTGTATTGTTTGTCGTCAGCTGTTGTATAGTTCGTGATCAGCTGTTGACTTCGTTTGTTGTCAGCTGATGTATTAATTCATATTCAGCTGTTGGTTTTGTTCATCAGCTGTTGGGATATCGTTCAGCTGTTGGTTTGTTCAACGACTGAAAGTCCTTGTTTAAGTTGCGTTGACATCTGATTGACCAGCCGAGATCTGATTTGTTTCTTCTTTGTTGAGACACTTATGTCAAGTTCAGATTTCATCCTCTGTGTCTTCAATACTTCTTCAATTGAGACAGAAAGCATAGATTTGAATTCCTTATTCATTTTCGCATCAATTCGAAAGAATTATTCTATTTAATTGACAGATTCAAGTAGAGCTTTTATTCAGTTTTCATCTTCGTAAGTTTTATAGAGAAATCCTTCGAAGTTCCAGAACATCATTAGACAAAAGAAAAACCAGTAATTCGTACAAGAGAGAAAGAAAACAGATTTTTATGAAAGAAAAGAAAGAGCAGAACGATGTTTTAGAAAATGTTTTAAGTTATGACAACAAAGAGGGTCCCCAGAGGAAGGGTGAGTGCGCGGCTGACGAACCGTGTGCCCTTTCAACAGAGGAATGATCAGGTGTATAGGTCGACGGATCTGTATATCCCTTCACCATGAGCCATAGTGCTAAGAGACTGATATCAGGAGTTTGATCAAACGAATTGGACCAAATGTTTAAAGTGTTGTCATAATTTTAGAAAACGAAAGAAGAGCGCAAGTGTGATTATAATCACAGCTCTAGAGATGTTTAAAGAAAATGTTTTCAGAATTTTATTATGTTTATGCTTTCAGTTTCTATCAGATTTCATTGTTCCTTTCAGACCTTGTTTCGTTGTACAGAAACTTTAGTCGTAGTTTTTGTAGTATCAGATTTCTAGTTTCGTTGTTTTGTAGAAATTCTGTACAGACTCTATGTTTAAACTATGTATACAGTTTCTTTTGAATCATCAGATTTCTCTCAGACATCTATTATTTCCACGTACGTTATTATGATTCAGATGTGAAATAGTTCCGCGTCTTTTTATTCTTCACGTCTGAGTTCCTTCAACAAATATTAGTTGTGTTTATACACACTTTAGTCCAGAAAGTTAGCAACGACTGGTTATGTCATCAAGATCGAAATTTTTTGGTCTTTCAATTTGAACCCCAATCTTCTTGATTTCTTTTGAGAAAATTCCGGCCGTTACAAGAAGAATCTACTGATGCTGAGCCTGAGACAGTTAGTTGCAAATTAGATGGAGCGGGACCCTGATTGTCACAAGTATTTTGTTTAGAGGCGGTGACAGTCTCCGGATTGGTCACAAAAAGCACAATAGAAGGTTTGTCCAGGCTCCTGTCAAACCCCGATACAGTTCCATGTCCATAGGTGCTCATTTCCTGCAGCCTGATGCTCATCTGTTTGAAC
Source organism: Dorcoceras hygrometricum (assembly GCA_001598015.1). Taxonomy (NCBI): domain Eukaryota; kingdom Viridiplantae; phylum Streptophyta; class Magnoliopsida; order Lamiales; family Gesneriaceae; genus Dorcoceras; species Dorcoceras hygrometricum. The sequence continues at coordinate 102,731 of KV002934.1, forward strand.
AGGTGACTCATTCTCTTGAGCTCGATGCTCGTTAGAGGTCATTTCCATAATCTCAGCAGCTTGCTGGTCAATCTGGTGATTTTTGTCCTGCGCTGTTCCCTGCTCGTGATCGACCAAGATAGAAAATTCCAGTACAGGAGACTGCTCTTGATGAGAAGCGGATTCTAAGTATGAAATATCTTGATTAATAAATGGCAGACCCGCCATCGCACGGTGATCCCTGTGCACTGCGGCGATCATCCTCAGCTCCTTGCAGACGTCAAATGCATAAAAAATCATGATATACAGAAGGAGAATCCAGCTTGAAGTTAGCTAGATGCTCACGATACAGCTTCTCAAGCTCCAGTTCCAAGACTTTGTACATGATGAGCGATCGTCGCTCAAATAAGTCAGACACTTCCCCAGTCTCTCCCCATTCTAAAAACTGCTCTTCAATTGTGACCAAATGGTCAAAGGATGAGATATCTTTGATACGCAACTCTTTGCGAAAGTGCAGCCATTCCTAAAATATGGTCATTCGTGTGGAGACATTGTCCCACGTAGACGTTATTAGAAGTTGGCAATATTGTTCGACTGGTGCTCAAAGGATGAGATATCTTTGATACGCAACTCTTTGCGAAAGTGCAGCCATTCCTAAAATATGGTCATTCGTGTGGAGACATTGTCCCACGTAGACGTTATTAGAAGTTGGCAATATTGTTCGACTGGTGCTGGTTCATTCCGAATATCATCTGATACCTTATCAGCGGGTTCTTAAAATCCAGTTGGGTCTCACACCCTTGATTTGCTGTCTGAAAGTCATTACCCATCTGTGCATTTTGTTCATGGTCTGCTTTCTCAGGTTCTTTAGAACTAGTATCCAAGTGTTCGTCATCAAAGTCCCCCTCACCTTCAACGGGAACAGTTGGGATTGAGTCATAGTGGGATCCTTCTCTTTCATCAGCTGTGATTTCTTGATCCTTTTGCCTTCATGCTCCATCAGAGCATCAAATTCCAGATCGTCTCTGAAACAGTCATCACCACCTCCCTGTACAATTTGATCAAACTCTATTATCTTGTTCTCCTGAGTTGATCATGAGGTTATCCTATCCTGAAATTCTTGCTTCTTCAGTGGGAGAGACTGGAATAGGATCAGGTTGAGAAGCAATAGTGATACTAGTCCATCCCATGTGTTGGTGTTGTCTCTGTGTTCTCCTCCTCTTCAAAAAATCCTTGAGAGGCAGGGAGATGGTTGATTCGGAATCAGGGGATTCAGACACTTGCTTCCTCTGGCATCGGCGTGTCACCAAGGGGCATGAATCTGGTTCTGAGACTTCCTCAGAATCAAAATTCGTAGGAGCAACTAGTCTCATATCCTCAACTGATTGTGTTTCAACAGTTTGTGTTGCAAGATTGGTCGCTTTCTTTGTCTGTTTCTTCTGTCCTCCATCAATTGTTTTCTTTTCTTGGAAGTTTTTACACCCTTTTCTTTTGCTGTTGTCAAAGATTCTGGTACCGTCGATTCTTCTTGGTGTGTCATACTAACGTTAGTGTTGCTTGCTGTATCGTCCGCGCGCTTGCTGGTTTCCCCTTCAGGTGCAATATATTGATTTTTCTTAATGTAGCTTTGCATGGATTTACTCGTTAACACCTTCTGAGAATGTAGCTTGATTGAGGCCCCGAGATCAGCCTTAACCAAGGTTTCCATTACCATACTAACCGGCATTGTGTATCCCTGAGACTGCTTTTTAGGATTCTGAACCATACTCAACAACCTTTGAAAAAGTATTCTGCCCCAGTTTACTGATAGGCCAGCATAGATTGCCACCATGAACTCAAACTTCTCACAAGTGACAGTGTAGAAGGACCTGGCCTTTGTACATAGGGACTTGGCCACAATATCGTGCAATAAGCGATATTCAAACAGCATTTCTCTTTTCTTTCTAGAGGTCTTGAATGGTATATCAGTTGCAGAGAACCTACGACACATTTCAGCTATGGAATTCTTTCGGAATGCCCCCAATACTTGTCATTCCTTCAATAGGTAGTTTAAAAGTAGTAGAGAACATATCCTCCATAATCACTAGCTTACGATTACATACAGTACTCACAATAGTTCCAGATATGACCTTGGCATTAGCAAAAAATTCAGTGACAAAATTCTCAAAGACATAAGTAGTACCTTCCAAGAACCCTCGCAGCCCTGTGTCTTCCAGGGATTTGAACATGCGAATCATTCCGGTGTGTTCCATAGTAAGTACTGATGCAAAATCTACCTACACAGTGTTTACGAATAGAAAAGAAGCCATTTCTGATAGTTGATAGTTGAAGATTTTAGATAGAACACACAGGATGCAGATCAGATGTTTGCACTGTGTTGATATTGCGCGTAGAATTTGAGAGGTACTAAACAAAATGGAAAGAGAATTTGAGAGCGTACTAAACTCAAACTTCTCACAAGTGACAGTGTAGAAGGACCTGGCCTTTGTACATAGGGACTTGGCCACAATATCGTGCAATAAGAGATATTCAAACAGCATTTCTCTTTTCTTTCTAGAGGTCTTGAATGGTATATCAGTTGCAGAGAACCTACGACACATTTCAGCTATGGAATTCTTTCGGAATGCCCCCAATACTTGTCATTCCTTCAATAGGTAGTTTAAAATTAGCAGAGAACATATCCTCCATAATCACCAGCTTACGATTATAGACAGTACTCACAATAGTTCCAGATATGACCTTGGCATTAGCAAAAAATTCAGTGACAAAATTCTTAAAGACATAAGTAGTACCTTGCAAGAACCCTCGCAGCCCTGTGTCTTCCAGGGATTTGAACATGCGAACCATTCCGGTGTGTTCCATAGTAAGTACTGATGCAAACTCTACCTACAGAGTGTTTACGAATTGAAAAGAAGCCTAGTTGATAGTTGAAGATTTTAGATAGAACACACAGGATGCAGATCAACGGTTTGCACTGTGTTGATATTGCGCGAGAATTTGAGAGCGTACTAAACAAAATGGAGAAGAGATGGTTTTTGTTTGAGCGGGGAGAGAGAAGGGTTTTTCTGAACACGTTTCACCATCACATTTAAATGTCTTTTGAAATACCGAATCTCTTCCGTTCAATTTTATATACCAGAATGGAAACAAATAAAACAAACCCCTTGATAACATCACACTGTACCTCGAGCTGGACCAGATCGGTATGGTACCAACCAGCTCGATGGCAACCAGCGAACCGGTTTAGTTATCTGTTTGAATCATATTGTTCCCCCTGAATTGGTGCATGCAGAACATATTCATGACATATCAAGGAGACCTAAAATGTTTCTAAAGTAAGAAAACTTAGCGTCCGCCAGAGGCTTGGTGAAGATGTCAGCTACTTGCTGATCTTTTGGCACATGCTCCACTCGAACGTTCTTCTTAAGTACATGTTCTCAAATGAAATGATTTCGTATGTCAATGTGCTTGGTTCTGGAATGCAGCACTGGATTCTGAGTGATCGCGATCGCACTTGTGTTGTCGCAGAAGATGGGTGCCTCTTGTGCATCAACGCCATAGTCCCTAAGTTGTTGCTGAATCCATAGAATCTGTGAGCAACAGCTTCCAGTTGCAAGGTATTCTGCCTCAGTGGTGGACGTAGCAATTGATGTCTGTTTCTTGCTAAACCATGAAATAAGCCTATCACCCAGAAATTGACACGTTCCACTTGTGCTTCGTCGATCAATCTTACACCCTGCATAGTCTGCATCACTGTAACCAATTAAATTCAAGCTGGAGTATTTGGGATACCGAAGACCCACATTTGGCATGCCATTCAAATATTTTAGAATTCGTTTAACAGCCATGTAGTGAGACTATTTTGGATCATCTTGAAACCTGGCGCACATGCAGATCGAGAACATTATATCTGTTCTGCTTGCTGTGAGGTAAACAAGTGAACCAATCATCCCACAATACATGGTTACCTCGACGGTAGTTCCATATTTGTCTTTGTCCAGCTTGATGGATGTGCTCATGGGAGTAGCCGTAGGAGAGAAATTTTCCATCCCAAACTTCTTCAGAAGTTCTTTATACTTCGCTTGACTGATGAAAATTCCATCCTCAAGCTGTTTAACTTGTAATCCTAGGAAAAAGGTCAACTCTCCCATCATGCCCATCTCAAATTTATCCTGCATTAACTTGGAGATTTTTTCGCAAAGCTTATGGTTAGTTGATCCTCTATCACTCCTAATCCGGTTGACATTACAAGACTGCTCATTTTGAATGTGTTTTAAAAGTGTAATCAGCTGATCGGCAGTTTGATCCTTTGATTTCAAAAATATCACCCAAGTAAATTTTGAGAAATCATCGACCACAACAAGGGTATATTTCATTCCCCCTAAGCTGGTTACGGGTATTGGACCAAAGAGATCCACATGCAGAAGGTCCAGCTTACGAGAGGTTTTGGTGCTTCCTTTAGTTTTGAAAGTAGATTTGATATGCTTACCCAGCTGACATGCAGAGCAGATCTTGTCCTTTGAAAATTTTAATTTGGGCAGACCATCAACTAGGTCAATCTTACTCAGATTGGCAATAGTTTTGAAGTTCAAGTGATTCATCCGCTGATGCCATAACCAACTTTTAGAGGAATCAGCTACTAAACAAGTTTGATCTTTATACGGTTGATTTGACCAATCCACTTTGTAGGTATTTCCAGATCGATAGCCTACCAGTACAGTTAGACCTTCCGGATTAAGAATCGTGCGTGTGTGCTTCTGAAATTTGACAGAGTAGTTACTGTCACACAACTGACTGATACTAATCAAGTTGTAGCACAGATTTTCAACAAGAAGAACATTGTTTACAGTAAAGTTATCATGGGTAAGCTCACCCTTACCCACAATGTTACCATTTGAATTGTCACCGAAAGTGATCTTAGGATCTATGAGCAGCTTGGCATCCCTAGTCATGTGCCTTGCACATCCACTATCCAGATACCACGTTGAATGCTCCAGTCTGGATTCCTGTTGTTTCTGCAGTCATAAATCAAGAAAATTTGGTACCCTTCGATTCAATTGGGTCCAGGTTTGATGAGACCTTTCGGGACCCACACTTGGATAATCTTAAACCATTTTCCAGTGTGTGCATCAAAGCATTTGTGCGGTTTGTGTGTATTCTTTGTTCTGTTATGATCATGATATGCAGCGTATGTCCCCTTTGATCTGGGATTTCGATATTGTGGCTTGTACTGCATATCATTCGTAGAAGATTGGAAGAGCTGGTTTGTCTTGTTATTGAATTTGGGCTTCCACCGTATTAATTCAACTCTTTTGTTTAACCAATTTTCCCGAGGCTTCTCAGGAGCAGTATATCCCATCTCGCAAACTCTTCCTTGCGTGATCAAGGGCTTATCTGCCATCATAGATTCACCATATTTTGTCTCAGCAAATTGTTCCCGGCTAGATTTTACAAAGTTCATTGTTTTAAAATTTGTCTTTCCAAGCTTTAGATTACTACTGGTTTCTGCGACCAATCCGGTTTTATCACCAGATGGCTTTATAGCTCCTTGCAGTTTTTGTAGTGAAGCAGAAGACTTGGTCCATGTTGAGTTAAGCGTGCATGGGTGAGAACAGTACTGGGATGGGTGACCTCCTGGGAAGTCTCGCACGTCAAGCTGCTGACGTTGTGCCGCTTGATCTAGTTGGCCATGTGGGCTGTAAAAGTGTGATCCCAGATCTTAACGAGTAATACAATCTCTGATGGGAATAGGGCCGATGGTAGGGGAATGGGTAAGACTTATCTCTAAGGGAAATGAGACAGCATCAGCAGTTAGACACGCACCTCCCCGGACTCATGGGCCTAACAGCCCAACCCTAATGCACATAATAGGTGCACTGCGCTGTCACATTACAAGGAAATAAAGTTACACCTTGAATAACAGCTATAGCTTTTGGCCTAGTGGTAAGCGTTTGATCCTAACAATTGGTATCAGAGCGAGGTCAGGGGTTCGTGTCTCCCAGAAGAACTATACTTCTTGGTGGGGGGGGGGTTGTTCAGTTAAGCGTGCATGGTTGGGAACAGTACTGGGATGTGTGACCTCCTGGGAAGTCTCGTATGTCAAGCAGCTGACGTTGCGCCGCTTGATTTGGTTGGACATGTGGGCTATAAAAGTGTGATCCCAGATCTTAACG
>KV002934.1:133234-157387 GCA_001598015.1 Dorcoceras hygrometricum
GTTCGGACTTTCCAAGTGGTTACCATTTGTCGAGTGGATAAGTCCGAGGTCTTGGTTGTACTGATTAGTCCTCACGACTCGAAACGTCATTGAGACTCTACATGATAGGCGTCTCACTTTGACTCGTTTGCCGACTCACCTGGGGTCATTAGGCGGTGGGATTGGGTGAGACCCCGATGCATGTAGGAGTCGATGCACCGTTGTCGAGGATTCACCGCTCGCAGACATGCGTGGATATCCTATGCTTTCTGAGGGGATAATAGTGTATAAATCTCTGGCAAGAGTACTAGAAGTGTTTTAGGTAAATGGATTTACCTAGTTACACTCGCGATGTCACTATTCGATCTCCAAGATGTATGCATAGCTATCGGATCTATAACGACTCTCGATTTACCAATGGTCGTTGATCTGATCGGGATATATGGATTGAAAGGACCGTACTGTACGCTAACCACGACCAACTGGTTCTTGCAGGCACTATCAGTGATACCTAGGGGATCATGGGGCGATGTTGCTAGACGCTCTTACCATGATCCGATGGGAATGTCCGGAATTGTGATTCCGGAGCCACAATGGTTGTGGGCCCACTGCTAGCTGTATCCCTGAACCATTGAGGGTCACACAAGTACTGGATTCGAGATTCCCGTAAGGAAACTAAGCTCAATGTGTTGAGCACTTGAGGAGGATTTTGGGGAGTGCGACTTCCTAAAAGTCAACAGGGGACAAATCGTGATTTCCCGCTGTTGAGGGCAAAACGGTCATTTTGCACTGGGTTCTGAAAAATGGTTTTTCAGATCATAGTATTCAGTTTTTGAAACTGAGTTGATCGGTCCGATCTGATTGGCGATCGGAATTATGATGAAGTCTCGATGATGGGGATGAACTGAATGTTCATCCGTTGGACCCGGGCCCGTTGGGCCGGTCCAAGTCTATCACTAGTCTATTTAAATAGACTTAGAGGCTTTAATCAAAAACTAGACACTTGATTACACTTAACCCTAACCCTAAAAGCACACGCCTCCCTCCTCTCTCAAATCGCCGCCGCCGCCGCCTCACGTCGGAATTTGTTCCGGCCAAATTGTTGAGGAGTTTCCATCCGTGCCGATCTCGTCAGGCCTTCTAGTGCAGGCTGACGAAGGAGTCTCCCTTCCTGTCGTGGACCTGATTGACGTAATCTACCTCCGCCTACCGTGAAGTGCCCGTTTCCTCGCGAAACTGGTCGGAGCCAGGCGCCTAGACGCCAGCAAGGTAACTGTCTAAACGCCCTATAAATGGTTCATAGTTTGAATGATTTTGAAATTGTATTGAACGTTTCCCGGCCTATTTTGTTCTTCCGCTGCCTCGATGGGAGATGGGATCCGGATCCGCCACGGTTCCCCAACAGTGGTATCAGAGCCAAGGCTCGGATCTGATCAATACAATTGCTGCCTTATTGTATCAGATCTTGAATTTCAGATTGAAACATAAAAAAAATAAATTTTTTTTTAGATCATCCGGCCGCCGCCGCACATGCTCGCGCAATAGCGTGCGTGCAGCCGCGCGATGGCCTGCGCACTCGCTGCACGCGGCTGCCGATTCTTGGCTGTTGCTTCACGTGCGGTTGCGCAATGGCTGGCCGACCGCTTGCTGCCTCCCTCGCGCATGATGATGCGATCAACGGGCGGAGCAGGCGCCGTGCATGGCGCGATGGTGTCGCGCCTGAGATCACCTGTTGGCCGCGCGATCGTAGCATGCTGGCCGACTGGTTGGCGCACGATGGCGCATGGGAGCGCCGCACTTGTCGCGGCCGCGCGCGGCCTTGTGCCGCGCGCGGTTTGTTGAAAGCGGCCGCCGCGTGCTGCCACCGTCCGGGGATGCTCCGGCGATGTCGTGACGGCTTTCTAGGGTTTAGTTCGGGCCTGTCCCGGGCAGCCCGTGAAGTTTTCGGGCCGATATTCGATATCGGGCCCGTTTTGGTCGATTTTGAAATTTTGAGATTTTTGGGCCTAAAATTGTTTTAAGCCCAATATGATACAATTAAAATAGTAAAATGTGATTTTAATTGTAAAATATGATTTTATAATTAAATATGATTTTGTTGATTAAAATTTGATTTTATCGACAAAATACGATTTTATTATAAAATGCGATTTTATGATTAAAATATGATTTTGCGATAAATAATTTGATTATTTAATTTATGCATATTAATTAGATTGATTGCATGATTGGGATGATCGAGAGCCGTGCCCAATTTGTTAGGTGTATGCGATAGGTTTTTATGATTTCGGTTTGTAAATATTATTGACTATCATTTTAAGTGGGCCTGTTTGTGGCCTGTTCCCACCCCTTGAAAAATGTATCCCTTATATATCATGGTATATTTAAATGTAAATTACTAGATTTAGTGGGAGGACATCCGAAGACGGTGGACAATGACGATCAAAGATATTGAAGACCGAAGATCTGTAAAACCGGAAGCATTGTAATAGGATTGCATTGCATGTTGCATTACCCCTAGGATTGGACCTAGGTCCGTGGCTGGCAACCACGGACCGCATAGCTCTATCGATCGATCATCCCAATATTTATATTTGTGATATATAGTTAGTTGAATCCACATGTTTTAAATTTGATTTAAAATATCTGCATGAGACCAAATTTTCAAATATAAAATCCCTCGTTTTAAATACGATTTAAAACTAATATCAAGATAAATGTTTATTCGATAAACTAAAGGGAATTTAAATTTGTTTAAATTATCCCTACCTTCCATCAACAATGGGTGTACGTCGATGCTACCCGTATACATGGCCCGGCTCATATTAGTGAGGGGGTCATGTATGCCGGAAAGCTGTCTACGCCATTGACATTTGTTGTGAGTTCGGTTGGAACTCCCTTTAACGTTGGCTCATATTATTGGGGACGTTAAGGGGACCGTCTTTCACGACTCAACATTGATGGGTCATCTTGACACGTGATAGTAAACGGCGTCATATTATTGGGCCCTTACTGGACGTGAGGTGAATACATGGAGGTTGCACCGGTTGCAATCGGAAACTTCCTTTTAGGGGTCATGGATGGCTGATATTATTCGGGTCCATGATCGCTTGATTGGGCTCCGTGTACCCACTAAAGAAACTTGCTTTCTCGATTTCATTAGAGGGTGGTGAAATCGTTAAAATAGTGGGAGGGTAATTCATAAAACTTAACGACCTTGTTTTATGTCTTAGCGATTATTTTATATATAGTTAGTGATGATTGTCTGTTTTCTTTTCAGTATAACTGCATTTATAATGTCTTCGTTCAAAAACCCACTCGCTGCTATACTGGATAGCAACAAGTTCACTGGTCTGAACTACCAAGACTGGCTCCGCAACCTCAACCTTGTGTTGGCTTCGGAGAAGCTTCTTTATACGATAGAGAAGTGCCCTCCGAAGGAAGCCCCTGCCGATATCAGCCCTGAGGAGCTGGTTACGCTTAAATAATGGTGGGACGACGAGGTTAAAGCTCGATGCTATGTGATGGCGTCGATGTCAAATGAAATGCAACGGCACTTTGAGAAGACAAAGTATTCTGCTGACATACTTTTTCATCTCAAAGAACTGTACGGGGAGACTCTCGACATGAGAGGTTCACGGCTGTCAAGGAGCTTATGACGAGCCACATGCGCGATGGGACTTCGGTCCGCGAGCATGGGGTTCGTATGATTGGGCTCGTTGAAAAGCTATCGGCCTTGATATCACACTTCCACATGAGCTGTCTGTGGATGTGCTTCTCCTCTCACTGCCTGCTGCATTCGACCCCTTTGTGGTCAACTTAAACATGAACAAGCTGGCAGCCACCTTTGAAGAGGTGGTTAACATGCTTGTAGTGTTCGAAGGAACCATAAAGAAGGACAAGCCCGTACTCCTTATGGGCTCTTCTTCCTCTGCGATGAAGAGGCCCAGACGCAAGGGAAAGAAGCGTTCTGCCCCTGCGAAGGAGGAAAAGCTCACCAAGAAGCCAAAGGCAAAGGCTTCCAAGCCAAAAAAGAGCGAGGATGTTTGCCACCACTGCCACAAGCCTGGGCATTGGAGGAGGAACTGCAAGGAGTACCTCGAGCAATTGCGAACTGCGAAAGGTATGTTCTATATTGAAATAAATACGTCTATTAATTCGACTTCTTGGGTACTTGATACCGAATGTGGATCTCATATCTGCAATGATTTGCAGGTGATGACAAGAAGCCGACGTCTTAGAGAGGGTGAGACCCACTTGAGGCTTGGCAATGGAGCAAGAGTTGCTGCTATAGCTGCAGGAGATGTTTATTTATTTCTGCCTTCTGATTTTAAGTTGTTAATAAGGCGTCTGGATTGGGTGAGACCCCGATGCATGTAGGAGTCGATGCATCGTTGTCGAGGATTCACCGCTCGCAGACATGCGTGGATATCCTATGCTATCTGAGGGGATAATAGTGTATAAATCTCTGGCCAGAGTACTAGAAGTGCTTTAGGTAAATGTGTTTACCTAGTTACACTCGCGATGTCACTATTCGATCTCCAAGATGTACGCATAGCTATCGGATCTATAGCGACTCTCGATTTACCAATGGTCGTTGATCTGATCGGGATATATGGATTGAAAGGACCGTACTGTATGCTAACCAAGACCAACTGATTCTTGCAGGCACTATCAGTGATACCTAGGGGATCATGGGGCGATGTTGCTAGACGCTCTTACCATGATCCGCTGGGCAAGTCCGGAATTGTGATTCCGGAACCACAATGGTTGTGGGCCCACGGCTAGTGTACGCATAGCTATCGGATCTATAGCGACTCTCGATTTACCAATGGTCGTTGATCTGATCGGGATATATGGATTGAAAGGACCGTACTGTATGCTAACCAAGACCAACTGATTCTTGCAGGCACTATCAGTGATACCTAGGGGATCATGGGGCGATGTTGCTAGACGCTCTTACCATGATCCGCTGGGCAAGTCCGGAATTGTGATTCCGGAACCACAATGGTTGTGGGCCCACGGCTAGCTGTATCCCTGAACCATTGAGGGTCACACAAGTACTGGATTCGAGATTCCCGCACGGATACTCAGCTCAATGTGTTGAGCATACAAAGAGGATTTTGGGGAGTGCGACTTCCTAAAAGTCAACAGGGGTCAAATCGTGATTTTCCGCTGTTGAGGGGCAAAACGGTTATTTTGCACTGGGGTTCTGAAAAATGGTTTTTCAGATCATAGTATTCAGTTTTGGAAACTGAGTCGATCGGTCCGATCTGATCGACGATCGGAGTTATAATGAAGTCTCGGTGATGGGGATGAACTGAATGTTCATCCGTTTGACCCGGGCCCGTTGGGCCGGTCCAAGTCCATCCATAATTCTACTTAAGGTAGACTTAAGCCTAGACTTCACAACATAACACAACACAATTAACCCTAAACCTAAGCAATAGCCGCCGCCCCTCTCCTCTCCAAAAGCCGCCGCCGCCACCCTTGTGCGCCGCCGCCGTCGCCGCCACGTGCCGTCGGAATTTGTTCCGGCCAACTTGACGAGGAGAATCCGTCCGCGCCGATCTCGTCAGGCCTTCTAGTGCAGGCTGACGAAGGAGTCTCGTATCTGGTCGTGGACCGGATTGACGTAGTCTAACGCAATCTACCGTGAAGTGCCGGTTTCCTCGAGAAACTGGTCGGAGCCAGGCACGAGTTGCCAGCAAGGTAGCAATCTAAACGCCCTATGAATGTCATAGATCTGTGTTTGTTTTTATCATATTGATCGTCTCCTGGCATTAATTTTGTTCTTCCGCTGCCTCGCCGGGAGGCGTGATCCGGATCCGCCGCGGCTACCCAACATAGATATCATCCTGGAAAGGCTAATGCAGTAGCTGATGATTTGAAGTATGGGATCACATGTTTCTTAAGGAAGCACCTGTGAAGGGAGTGATGAGGTTTGGAAGGAAGGGAAAGCTGAGTCCTAGATTTATTGGTCCATTTGAAAACTTGGAGAGAGTGGGAGTTTTAGCATATATATTAGCTTTGCAACCTCACCTTTCTGCAGTGTACAACATATTTCACGTATCAGCTCTTCGGAGGTATACTCCTGACCCTTCGCGTGTTTTAAGTTACGAGCCAATACAAATTTCACATCTGATTTGAGTTACGAAGAAGAGCCAGTACGTATTCTACTTAGAGAGATAGAAATCTGAGGAATTGAAGTATCCCTATGGTCAAAGTTCAATGTACGAACCATTTAGAATGGGAAGAAACATGAGAAGTTGAAGCAGATATGCTTAGTCGCTGACCAGAGATGCTTAGGAGAGCCATTTTCGAGGAAAAAATTTATTTAAGGGAGGTAGAGTTGTAACGCCCAGGAAATCCATAACTCAACAAGTTATTTGTTTTGTCTTGAATGGTTAATTTGCTATTTTCGCGTCTTCAACACATTAGTTTTGTTGAGCAATTCAGATTGCATTCGTGCTGATTTTTGTTTTCAGCTTAGGAACACGGTTCGCGAGTATTTCCGGAAGAATAAACCTAAGCACGGTTCAATTTTCTAAAATATTTTAAAAGAAAAAAAAGAAAGTTTAAATAAAATGGTTGATGTAGTACTTTTAAAACGAAGGATGACATTTCAAAGGAGGATAAGATATTTTAGTAAGTAATAAATCCGGTTGTACCACAACCCCTGCCTTGTGTAAGCACATTAAACCTACTACACACTGTTTTCATCATTGGATATTATGTAAGGTAGTGAAGAGCTCTTCTAAACAACAAACCAACCAAATATTTTCTTTAAAGTTCTCTAAAATTTCTGATTGTGCTTGTGGTGGATTCGAGCCGAGTTTATTCATTTGAACTGTTGTTCATCGTTGAGGCAATTAATATTTGTTCTTTGATGCATCCTTGAAAGCATAATACGTTCTTTTCATCTTGTGTGTTTGAGTTTTGAAGTTTCTCCATAGTTTATTGTTTTGATTTAGCTGAAATATTTTTATAAATGAACGAGGGTTCACAGTAAGTGTTTTGTTCTTTGAATGAACTCCGTCCGATTTTATGAAAGATTCTTTTAGAAATTAATTTACAAGCCTTCGGCTTAACTCAGAGCTGTCTTACCATCTCCGAGGGTGTCACTGTAAACTATTGTCTCGAGTAACAAAACTACTTGTGTGGAAGTAACTCGATCAACAGTGAACATATAATAAACTTAAAGCAAGTAAAAGGTAGAGTTCAAGAAGTTTGTTTCTTGAAGTTCGGAACTGAAACTCCTACGTCTCCCCTTATTCCTTGTGCAGGAAGGATTCCACTATAAGACTTTGATTATTACAGCGCCTTTAAAAACCCAATCACTGCAGCCACAACTGAGTGAACTCCTATCAACAACAAATTAATACAGACACTCAACCTGTAAAAGTACAAGTGAAATGATTGCTCTAAGATTCCTAAGCTTGGAAATCTGTCACACACTCTGTTTTTGCTTTTACAATAAATAATAACACTACAAAGCGTTTTACAATAGAAAATATATATGACTATGTGTAATCTGGTTTGAAATATCGAGAGCTGTTTTGTAAGCTTGGTTTTGTATCAAAAACTTGGTGTGATTTCGTTTACTGGGTAACTTTTACATGCTTCAGCTCGTCATGTATTTATACTCTTCTCCACCAACGGTCATTAAATGAGTCAGTAGATACAATTCTTGTTAATCCAGGACAAAGGTACACCATAATAAATGCTTCTTCTGAGGATTGACTCTGTCTAAGAACCTAGTTACTTTTTAACCAAAAGAGGAAAACTTCGAATGTCTCAAAAGTCTCTCTGTACATTATGCTATAACTTGTTCTGATCTTCATAAATTATTGTCCAAGTTGTCTCCTGGCTCTTTTGATAATCTCTAGACCGTGGTTTAGATAACTTGTCAATATGAAGCTCTAAACTGATTACTGCGAGAGCTGAGAGCTGAAAGCTGAATGCAAGATCTGAACTGTACTGAGAGCTGACCTTGCTCTAAGATGTTTGCTCTTATTCAAAGCTTCGCTCTGATCTCTTACGCTCTGATCTGATCTGAGAAGCTCTAAGCTGAATTGCGCCTCTAATCTGATATAGGCTTCTGAACTGATCTATGATGTGCTTGAGCTGAATCCTTCTCTAAACTGAATACTGAGCTTTGATCTGAAATAATTCTGTGAACAAAGACTTAAACTGCTCTATTCCGTTGAATCGAGTTCTTGTATTTGTTATCACCAAAACTTAGTAAATTTTAATCTTAACAATTTCCCCCTTTCGTTGATGACAACGTTAGACATATTGATAACGAAAAATTCTCTTTTTTATATATCAAATAATTTTGGTAAGTATACAAGAACTCAAAATAAATGATCCTCTACAGCTGAAAACATCTCTTCTCAAAACCATTTCCTTTATTTTCCACTGTCGCTGTTGTTTTTTCTACCGATGCTACATTTACTCTTTTTGGCATCCCCAGCTCTTGTAAGATGAGCAATAATCTCTGCGAGCTAAGTGCCGAAGGAAGCGAGGTTCAAATTGCTTCAGACGATCCACGCTGAACCTCATCTTGTAGTGTTTGTTGAGTTGTAGCAAGCTCAAAAGAAAGTTCAGCTTGGACCATCTCCATCCTCCTTAGCAAGTCGAGATATTGTCTCTGCTTTCTATTGATTATCATAAGATTGGTCTCACGTAAATCTTCAACACTAAGCTCTAGAGACTTTAACTTCTGATCATATTCAGACTTGAAAGAAGTCAGCAGCTCTTGAGATTTCAACTACTCTATACAAGATTGTCTAACAGGTCTCTGATATGAGCAACTGACTGGTTAAACATAGGAGCGCTTGGAGAGTCTTCAAAAATACGTGTTGGTTGAATTTCTTCATATATGAGTTCAGCATCTTTGGAGGAGGTAGAAGAGGATTGAGATGATTCAGAAATAGCGATCTCCTCAAAAAATCCACAAAAAATGTTCAGCACTCTGGCCGTGCTCAACATCTCTCAAAAACTGTAACTGGAACTCTTTATGTAGACTGTACTGAAGAATAGATAATCAAATATATACACTGATTAATAGCTGGCAGTAAAGATCGAAAAACTGAAAACTGTGAAACCTCTGTAAGAAACGAGCCCACTACTATTGCAAAATTGCAGGGTAAGGTTTTCACGAAGCTGTATCCTGGCTTGGAAGAATAAAGTAGTAGATAAGAGCCAAAGAATTAATGAAGGGTCGACGAGCCGCAGACTGCTGAGCTGAATTAGCCTTCACAGCGGGAAGCTCGAACATGGTAGGAAGATGATCCGCTCCATGCTGAATTTGCCAGATACCTTTGGAATAAGTGAGAGACCTTACCCAGCTCTTCTAAGGGCAGCTGGGATAGAACTGGGAATGAATACAAGACTCTGCCTCATCAGAACTTGAAAAATGCGCCGAAGGTCCTGCCTTATCCATGTGAGCTGATGATGCTTCATTAGCCTTATGTATGCCAAGACCACGATCTGATGGGCTTCAGCAAGCATCTCTAAGACCATAAGGTCAATCCCATGGTTGGCAGGCCAGAAACAAAATATTTCCTCCTCTACATCAGAAATTTTCGGATCAACAGCTCCTGATACTTGGCATGTACTAAGCTCTTTCTCTCTACTGTTGTATGAAAAGAATCCGTCTCAGCCCATCGTAACACCAACTCTTCCTTAGCTGTGAGTTGTGAGATGGGCATCATGGAAAACTAACTAAATCGAAAAGAATGCCGGAAGCTGATCAACTCTTCAAAAATTGACTCTCTAATATGAATTAAAAAAGCAATATCTCCAAAAATGAGGTCCATGATTTCCTTAGTTGTGTTGCCCCTAGGACCATACTCAGTCAAAACTTTCTTCGCCTTTTCGTTGGAAGCAATCTGAGGTAACGACCGGTGGGGCTCATCAACTCCTGTAATCTCCACACTCTGGATCCACCGAATCATTGTCACAGGCTCCTCAGATGTTACAGAAGGTAGCAGTACGTCGTCTGGAAGACTCATCAAAATTTCCTCCAGAGACATCAATTCATCGTCAGAGTGCTGGCCAGACTTTTATGTCTTCTCTTTTGGCTTTGGAAAAGCAATAGTATTTGGCGCTGATGTAGACACTGGAATAGATGTGAGACCCGAAAGGTTTGTGGAAAAATTAAGTTAATTAATCATGTTTAGTATAGACCAGATCTGGCATGAGCAGATCTGGGACGGGCAATCTCTGAGCTGCTATACTTTGTGAATGTAATCGGGTCTCTATGTAAGTATAATGGAAGCAGATCTGGATTGTTGGAGAGTTCTGCGGGGTAGTAATCAGATTTGGGAGTTGAGAAGTGCTGGTTGGTGACTTCGGCTTTAGCGCTGGTTGATGGTAATTAAGGCTGGTGGTCAAATCTGGTTGTCGCAAGCCATTCTGGGTACGCTAGTTGAATCTCCTGCACGGATGATGAAGCGACGTCATTCTGAGAGAAACCAGATTTGAGGTGCTCAAAGTTGCTAGTATTGTGCGGACCGGCCCAATTTGTGGTTTTGGTGTAGATCGGTGCGGTTCATGGCTTTTAGATTTGACTGATCTATGTGCGAGAGATCTGAGTGTTCTGGTTTGGAGCGAAGCGACGCCGTTTAGCGACAGCAGATTTGGTGCTAGCGGGAGACGTGTACCAGTTTGGAGAGTGGACTTCTGTGCGACGTCGTTTGGAGGAGTCCAAATCTGTTTTGGCAAAGAGTCCAGATCTGGAGTAGTACTCAGATGTGAATTGGTATCAGTTGTGAGCCCTGTGTTGTCGATGGCTATTGTTCAGTAGATTTGGGGAGATTTAAGTTGTATAACAGAGGGCTTTGACCATTAGTAAGCGATATCTTTCCCCGACACTTACAATATTTTTCCGTGAGTTTACTTTGTCATGATACCCTAGTTACTGTTTACCGAACTTTATCTTCCCCTATTGCTGACGGTAGAAGACTCCGACTGGAGCAAGATTGGTAGCGTTGAGTTCCCCTTGTTGAGACGCTTCCATTACGACCACTTTCGAAGTCTTGAGTTAAGCTGGAAGAAGAACGCAAAGAAGATACAGTGCGTCGTTGTTCGTTTACTGAAAGATCTGGTTTTTCTGTTCAGGTAGTGATTTGAGTAAGTACTGGATTCTACCATGCGCTTCGTTTAGAGCTATTTGTTGTGCTAGAAAGGTAGAATAGAGCTGGGTTAAGCTGGTGGCTCCCAGTTTGTGTTTCTGTGCGTAATGTCCTGAGCTGGTTGTTGTTGTTTGGCCTAGCAGGTGGCAAATTTGAGTTACTCGGAACTCTTGTTGTGGTAGTTATAGCTCAAAAACTGAAGGAGTACTGGATTCTACCATGCGCTTCGTTTAGAGCTATTTGTTGTGCTAGAAAGGTAGAATAGAGCTGGGTTAAGCTGGTGGCTCCCAGTTTGTGTTTCTGTGCGTAATGTCCTGAGCTGGTTGTTGTTGTTTGGCCTAGCAGGTGGCAAATTTGAGTTACTCGGAACTCTTGTTGTGGTAGTTATAGCTCAGAAACTGAAGGTACGGATTTGAGCTTGTTTTACAGCTTTGTGATAGGCATGGATATTATGTATGGTTGCTGGTATGTGGTACATTGTATGCTATCGTGCTGATTGGTTTCTTATCTTTGCTCTGTGCTGATTGTTGCACGTTGCTGTAATTGCGTCACGCATTTTCTGTTGAGCTCACATCTTTTAGCCGTTGTTCTTGTGCTAACCTGTATGTACCAGGAGCTGTTGTTGAGGATGGTGGCAATACCGTGCTCCTCATCTCCCTGCTGGGTTATCTGTTAGCCGCTATGAGACGAGTGGATAGCTACCACGCTCTCATGAGCTTTGGCAACAGCAGGTTGAGTGATCTGATTATGCTCCGGTACCGTGTGTTGAGACGAGTGGATAGCTACCACGCTCTCACATACTTCGTGGACACTATTCTTTGTTCGATCTGTTGACAGCAGTTGAGCTGGTCCTTGAGTTCCTTTGGCTTTTTGATCCGTTGTAGCCTATTGCCTTGGCATCTTGTTGTCTCATGCATAGCACATGCATATTTATCTGTTGCTATCTATTGCTGTTTGTATTGCTCTCCGTACTGGGGTTTGACCCCATGTCCCTCTGGGGCTGGTTGTTTGGTTATCTTTGTGTTGTTCAGGTTACCAAGGTTTCTAAGCTGGTTGAGGAGATGCAGCTGACGGTACCCAAAGAGGTGAATAGAGTGTCCCAGTTATGTATATTTTATAGTTATGTAATAGAGTTGTCACTAGGGAATGTCCCGTAGTGATGTGATGTTCTATTGCTGTTTTGATTTTGTTGTTTGGGAGACTCGATGCTTGTATTTGTGTTACGCAGCTGTTAGTGTTCAGCTTTTGGGTTGTAAAACAAATATTTTTAGTATAAAGTGTATTTTAAATTATGTTTTCTAAGTCAGGCCAAAGCGAAAATTTTAGCCACTTTTAAATGCTTCCGCAGTTGTTAATTGCGTAATCGATTGTTAATTGCATAATCGATCTCTTTATTGTGAACCGGGTCTGAAATTTTGGTATCAGAGCTTAAACTGGGATGAGCTCTAATTATTTTGATCACACTTGAGTCTAGGCACTATGTTGCTTGTTGCATGTGCTTGACTATGTGATATATTTGCTGTGTGATCTTACTGTATTAGTGTTTTCCTAGATGCCGTCTAGACGTAGGGGTAGAGCTACCAGGCAGATTCCGATAGAATCTGAGGGTCAGAATGAGGAGATGGAGCGTAGTGTTCCTGTTCGTAGGCGTGCTAGGCAGGTTAACGACGAGGTTGATGTGTTGGCAGCCCGTGTGGACGAGATGGAACTGATCATGACGAGGTTTCAGCGGATGAATCCTCAGACATTTGATGGAGACGAGTCTAGTTCCGATGCTGAGTCCTGGTTGCAGCATATTACAGGGCTTTTTGATCGAGTGCGCTATGATGACGAGCGTAGACTGAGTTTAACGACATTCCAACTGAGGAAGAATGTCGAGCGCTGGTGGATAGGTGCTTCACGTACTCTTGAGGAGACTGATACGGGGATTACTTGGAATAGTTATTGTACTGCGTTCCGCCAGGAGTATGTTCCGGAGTCCTACGTGAATGACCGGGAGCGAGAGTTTGATAACATGGTTCAGGGAACCATGTCGGTGGGAGAGTATGCTCGAAGGTTTTCTTCTCTTCTTGCCTATGTTCCTCATGTGTCTGGCCGTGAAAGGGCGAAGAGAAACCGATTCTTGGAAGGGCTAAATGAGGATCTTTATTCCTTGGTGTTAGCTAGTTCACCTACCAATTATGCGGACGCGGTGACAAAGCAATGGACATCGAGGAAGGGTTGTGGAACCGCAGGTCTCGAATTCAGCCTCAAGCAGCACAAGGTACACATCCCAATGTTCCAGGGGCGCAACCTCCCCAATTTCCCCAGCCATCCCAGCAGCCGCAACAGTCAGTGCAACAATCTGGACGCCACAGGTTTAGGCCACGTGGCCATCAGTTCAAGAAGAAGCAGAGTTCTAGTTCTTCTGGTTCAGGAAGTTCGAGTAGTAGCAGTAGTCCTAGGGCTATCTTCTGTGGTCAGTGTGGAGGCAAACACCCTACGACGCAGTTTGTGGGGGTTCACGGTGCTTGCAAAATTTGTGGGAAATATGGACATTTTGCGAGAGTATGTCCATTGGCTGGATCTCAGCACACCTCTGCCCCACCACAGGGTCGTTCTGGTGGATCATCTCGAGGTCGTTATTTCCCTGTTAGCAGCAGAGGGTGGGGGAAGCTCAGCTTAGGCCGTTCCAGCAGCCTGGTCCTTTGCGTTTTGGACAGTCTTCCCAACCCCAGTTCTCAGGACCTCAGCATGCCCAGGTTAATGCCATGACACGGGAGCAAGCGGAGGGCATGCCAGGAGGAGTGATCGTAGGTACTTGTACTGTTTTTTATTTTCCATAACGTGTATTGTTTGATACTGGAGCATCAAATTCGTTTATAAATGCATTTGTGGTTGAGCATGGTTTGCATACCACTATTTTGCGTGATGTTGTTTCTGTTGCGACTCCTGCCGACGCGAGCCTGTTCTCCCAAGAGGCTGTGATGAATGGAATACTTAAGTTTGGTGAGAATATGTTGGTAGCGAACCTGTTCGATTAGTGATGTGGGATTTCGATTGCATAGTGGGAATGTACGTGTTGTCTAGTTTTTGGGCCACGTGTACTGTTTCCATGGCGTTGTGCGATTTCAGCCCCAGTTTGGCGAGAAGTGGAACTTCTACGGCCACGATTCCCAATCAAAGATTTCGTTGATCTCGGCTATGGAGATGTTTGGTTTATTGTCGTTGGACAATGTCGGGTTCATGATTTATTCTTTAGACACATCCTCAAAGTCATGTGTGGAGCTTAGTGACATCCCCATTGCTCGTGATTTCCCTGATGTGTTTCTCGAGGAGATTCCTGGTTTTCCTCCGAGGAGGGAGATCGACTTCAGCATTGAGTTGGTACCTGGTACAACTCCTATCTTGCGAACCCTGTATCGTTTAGCACCATATGAGTTGAGAGAGCTGAAGGTATAACTTAGTGATTTGTTGGAGAAAGGCTTTATTCGACCGAGAATGTCACCGTGGGGAGCCCCTATCCTGTTTGTGAAGAGGAAGGATGGTTCGATGAGGATGTGCATCGAATTTCGGCAACTGAACAAGGCTACGTGAAGAATAAGTACCCTTTATCGAGGATCGATGATTTATTCAATCAGCTTCAGGGTTCAGCAATGTATTCTAAGATTGATCTGCGTTCAGGGTATCATCAGTTGCGAATTCGAGAGGAAGATGTTGAGAAAACTGCGTTTCGTACGAGGTATGGGCATTATGAGTTTTTGGTTATGCCTTTTGGTTTGACTAATGCCCCTACATTTTTCATGGACCTTATGAATCGAGCCTTTAGAGAGTTCATTGATCAGTTCGTGATTGTTTTCATCGATGATATTTTGATTTACTCGAAGACTCCGATGCAACATAAAGATCATTTGAGGTTGGTTCTCCAAACACTACGAAACTCACAGTTGTATGCTAAGTTCTCTAAATGCGAGTTTTGGTTGGATAGAGTAGTGTTTCTGGGTCATGTCATTTCGGCCGATGGATTGTCTGTTGATCCCAGCAAGGTAGAGGCTGTGGTAAGCTGGGAACATGCCAGGAACGTCTCGGATATTCATAGCTTTTTGGGATTGGCTAGCTATTATCGCCGCTTCATCGAGGGATTCTCTAGTATAGCTAAGCCTAGGATATAGTTGACCCAGAAGGACAAGAGATTTGTTTGGACAGAAAAATGTGAGAACAGCTTCCAACTTCAAAGAGAAGCTAACTACAGCGCCAGTGTTGGCTTTACCTTCGGGTTCAAGAGGTTTTGTGGTATGTTCTAATTCTTCGCTTAGTGGATTGGGTTGCATTTTGATGCAGCATGGTCGAGTCATTGTTTGAAGATTTGGCGCCACTATCTCTATGACGAACAGTTTGTGGTGTATACCGACCACAAGAGTCTTCAGTATCTCTTTTCGAAGTCCGACTTGAATATGAGGCAGCGTAGGTGGATGGAGCTGCTTAAGGATTTCGATTGTGAGATTCAGTATCAGCCTGTGAAAGTGAATGTAGTTGCTGATGCGCTTAGCAGGAAAGCTCAAGTGTCGATGCTTGCATCGCTAAGCCATTTCGAAGGTCCATGAGCATCTGATCACTACTGGTTGGCATTTTCTACCCAGGTGAGGATTATGTTGTGGTGTCATCTTTTCAAGTGGAGCCACAGATTGGTTCGGATATTAGAGCAGCTCAGAGAACAGATCCGTATATCCATGAGTCGAAGTTGAAGACTCGAGCTGGACAGTTGGAGGATTATTCTGTCACGTATGATGGTTGTTTGAGGTTTCGTGGCAGGTTGGTAGTGCCAAATATGATTGATTTGAAGGAGGATATCTTGAGGGAAGCTCACTGTAGTAGACATAGTGTCCATCCTGGTGCAAGGAAGATGTACCATGCCTTGAAGCCGCACTATTGGTGGGCAGGTTTGAAGAGCGATGTTGCTGGTTTTGTTGCTCGTTGTCTGAATTATCAGCAAGTTAAGGCGGAAAGGATGAGACCTGGTGGACTATTGCAGAGTTTAGAGGTGCCCCAATGTAATTAGGAGCATGTAGCTATGGATTTTGTGACCCATTTGCCTCGTTCTATCCGAGGTTGTGATGCTATTTGGGTAGTAATTGATAGATTTTCGAAGTCAGCTCACTTCATTCCCTACAATATGACGAATTCCTTGAGGAAAATGGCAAAACTGTACATAGATTTCGTGGTGCGATTGCATGGATTGCCTGTATCCATTGTTTCAGATCGAGATCCGAGGTTTACATCCAGATTTTGGTAGAGTTTGCAAGCATCTTTAGACACCTGATTGGCTATGAGTACAGCTTATCATCCCCACCCCGATGGTCAATCTGAGAGAACGATACAGAACTTGGAGGATATGTTTCGAGCTGTTGTTATGGACTTCAGTGGTGGCTGGCCAGATTCATTGTCGTTGGTAGAATTTTCTTATAATAACAGCGTTTGCAAGCATCTTTAGACACCTGATTGGCTATGAGTACAGCTTATCATCCCCACCCCGATGGTCAATCTGAGAGAACGATACAGAACTTGGAGGATATGTTTCGAGCTGTTGTTATGGACTTCAGTGGTGGCTGGCCAGATTCATTGTCGTTGGTAGAATTTTCTTATAATAACAGCTACCAAGTAACGATTGGAATGGCACCATTCGAAGCGTTGTATGGTAGGAAGTGCAGATCACCAATCTGTTAGGAAGAAGTGGGGGAGAAGCAGCTATCTTCTCCTGAATTTGTGCAGCATATGAGAAATGAGGTAGATTTGATTCGACAGCGTATGAAAACTACACAAGATCACCAAGCTAGCTATGCAAACCACAGGCGTAGGCCTTTAGAGTTTCAAGTTGGTTATCAAGTGTTCTTGAAAGTTTCTCCTTTCGGAAGTGCTATGAGATTTGGACACAAGGGTAAGTTAGCTCCTCGTTATGTTGGACCTTATGAGATTGTGAAGAGGATCGCTCCCATGGCTTATCGCTTGTTGTTGCCAACAGAGCTGTCCTCATTGCATTGAGAAGTATGAGTCGGATCCTTCTCATGTGTTGCGAACTGACGAGGTGGAGCTGGATCGAACTTTGAGTTATGTTGAGTATCCCTTGTAGATTTTGGACAGGAAGGAGAAACAGCTCAGGAACAAGACCATTCCCTTGGTGATGATCCAGTGGAGCAAGCATGGTAGAGAAGAAGCTACGTGGGAGTTAGAGGATAAAATGCAACGTGAGTGGCCTAATCTGTTTGAGTAGATCTTGCATTAACTCCAGTAGCTAGTTTTCTTGTTGTTGTTTTGCCCATTTATCTTGAATTCTTGGTTAGTAGCCTCTTTGCGTGTTAGAGTGTTGCGGGTTGTATCGTGCGTAGCCTATTTTTTCCAGTGTTGGTTATTTTGTTGAGCTTCTATTTAGTTTTGGAGTTATCGTTTTATTTCGAGGACGAAATCTTATTTTCAGTAGGGGAGGAATGTGAGACCCGAAAGGTTTGTGGAACAATTAAGTTAATTAATCATGTTTAGTATAGACCAGATCTGGCGTGAGCAGATCTGGGAGGGGCCAGCTATGAGCTGGTATGCTTGTTGAACGTAATCGGGTCTCTATGTAAGTATATTGGAATCAGCTCTGGATGGTTGGAGAGTTCGGCGGGGTAGTAATCAGATTTGGAGTTGAGAAGTGCTGGTTGGTGACTTCGGCTTTAGCGCTGGTTGATGGTAATTAATGCTGGTGGTCAAATCTGGTTGTCACAAGCCATTCTGGGTACGCTAGTTGAATCTCTTGCGTGGATGGTGAAGCGACGTCGTTCTGGGAGAAACCAGATTTCAGGTGCACGAGTTGCTAGTATTGTGCGGACTGGCCCGGTTTGTGGTTTTGGTATAGACCGGTGCGGTTCATGGCTTCCAGATTTGACTGATCTGTGTTTGAGAGATCTGAGTGTTCTGGTTTGGAGAGAAGCAAAGCCGTTTAGCGAAAGCAGATTTGGTGCTAGTGGCATGACGTGTACCAGTTGGGAGAGTGGACTTCTGTGCGACGTCGTTTGGAGGAGTCCAAATCTCTTTTGGCAAAGAGTCCAGATCTGGAGTAGTACTGAGATCTGAGTTGGTATCAGCTGTGAGCCCTGTGTTGTCAGTGGGTACTGTTCATCAGATTTGGAGAGATTTTCTGTTGTATAACAGAGGACTTTGACAATTCATACGTGATATTTTTCCCCGACACTGAGAATATTTTCCCGTGAGTTTACTCTGCCGCGATACCCTAGTTACTGTTCATCGAACCTTATCTTCTCCGATTGCCGGCGGTAGAAGACTCCGACTGGAGCAAGATTGGTAGCGTTGAGTTCCCCTTGTTGAGACGGCTTCCATTACGACCACTTTCGAAGGCTTGGGTTAAGCTGGAAGAAGAACACGAAGAAGCTACAGTGCTTCGTTGTTCGTTTACTGACAGATCTGGTTTTTTTGTTCAGGTAGTGCTTCGAGTAAGTACAGTATTCTACCTTGCGCTTCCTTTAGAGCTAGTTGTTGTGCTAGAAAGGCAGAATAGAGCTGGGTTGAGCTGGTGGCTCCCAATTTGTTTTTCTGTGCGTAATTTCCCTGAGCTGGTTGTTGTTGTTTGGCCTAGCAGGTGGTAGATTTGAGTTACTCGGAACTCTTGTTGTGGTAATTATAGCTCAGAAACTGAAGGTACGGATTTGAGCTTGTTTTACAGCTTTGGGATAGGCATGGATATTATGTATGCTTGCTGGTATGTGGTGCAGTGTATGCTATCGTGCTGATTGGTTGCTTATCTTTGCTTTGTGCTGATTGTTTCACGTTGCTGTAATTGTATACATGCATTTCTTGTTGAGCTCACATCTGTTAGCCGTTGTTGCTGTTGTGCTAACCCGTATGTACCAGGAGCTGTTATTGAGGACGAGCGGTAATATCGTGCTCCTCATCTCCCTACTAGGTTTTCTGTTAGCCGCTATGATACGAGTGGATAGCTACCACGCTCTCATGAGCTATGGCAACAGTAGGTTGAGTGATCTTATCATGCTCTGGTACCGTGTGTTGAGACGAGTGGATATCTACCACGCTCTCACATGCTTCGTGGCCACTATTTTTTGTTCGATCTGTTGACAGCTGTTGAGATGGTCCTTGAGTTCCTTTGGCTTCTTGATCCATTGTAGCCTATTGCCTTGGCTTTCTGCTGTCTCATGCATAGCACGTGCATATTTATCTATTGCTATCTATTGCTGTTTGTATTACTCTCCGTACTGGGGTTTGAATCCATGTCCCTATGGGGCTGGTTGTTGGGTTATCTTTGTGTTGTTCAGGTTACCAAGGTTTCTTAGCTAGTGGAGGATATGACTCAGCTGGCGGTGCCCAGAGAGGTGGATAGAGTGTCCCAGTTACGTAAAATATATAGTTATGTAATATAGTTGTCACTAGGGAATGTCCCGTAGTGATGTGATGTTCTATTGCTGTTTTGATTTTGTTGTTTGGGAGACACTCGATGCTTGTATTTGTGTTATGCAGCTGTTAGTGTTCAGCTTTTGGGTTGTTGTAAAACCAGTATTTTGAGTATAAGTGTATTTTAAATTATGTTTTCTAAGTCAGGCCAAAGCGAAAAATTCTAGTCACTTTTAAATGCTTCCGCAGTTTTTAATTGCGTGGTTGATCTCTTTATGGTGCATCGGGCCTGAAAATAGATTTGGCAGAAGCCTTTATAATTTTCCTCAGTGGCGCAGCATCCTCATAATCACTATCATCCTCTACAATCAGCTTGCGCTTGGCAGCAGGTGGCTTCCTCTCACTGTTGCTAGATGTCTCACCATATAAATTGGAACAGCCTCAACTACAGCAGGAACAATATAAAAATCCTTGACAGCGGGAGCTGCTCTCCCAATTGTCGTCCTCTTGTGCTTAGCTGCAGGGACAATAGCTTCACCCTTGAAGCGCGCAAACTCTTGAAGTTTTGCCTGAGCTGTTGCTGCCCTTGCTTCCATTACAACAGCCATCTTGGCTTCAACGACGGCCTTCTCATCATTTCCAATTTCCTTATTCTCCTCCACAAAGTCCACTGGAGAGGACTTGTTCTTTGCAACATACGTCCCAACAGATTTAATCGACAAAATTTTCAAGGATGGAGGGCTTTAGAATCTCCCACTTGAATCCTTGAACACCCTCCATTAGCAGGCTTATCTGCACAGCAAAACCCGATTCCTTCTTGGTCTATAGAATTTTGATCGAGTTTAGTTTTACATCGCCCATTATAGCCACCATCTTATCAAACCGCTCCTGGGTCACAGCATCAAACGACCCAGCTTTTGCAGTGGTCTTTGGCGATTATGTCATTGAGAAGGCGATATTCAATCTTCATGGCCTTGTTTTTGCATGAACTCTTAGTAGGCACCCCGAGTCTAAAAAATCAAGCTTCATCTGAGTCACCATCCTCTCTGGTAACTTAGATACCACCACAAGCCTCTCAGTGGGCAAACGAAAAATCGTAGTGAAGATATCCTCGGAATAAACAGCCTCTTACCCCATTCGGTGCTGACCACTGCGTCTCACTCAACTTTAGCATTAGCGAAGAACTCCTGAAGATCCTCTTCATATATCGCGCTGAATAACCCAAAAATCCTCTGAGTCCTGTTGACTCCAACGATTTGAAAACCTTCAACATTCCCATTGTGAGGATTGAGAATTTAGATTAGTGATTAATTGATTTTATTTGGGAATTAATCACGTAGATTTTGAAGTCCCTGCTGATTTTGAGCGTTGCGTTAATTTCTGGGAAATTTCGATCGTAGCGATTTTGAAGCGAAAATGTTAGCAGCAAGTTACTGTAGCTCCTGCTGGTGGATTTTGAATCAGCAGAGATGACGTCAGCGTGACGCAAGGAGAGCTGCTGGTTTTAAGTTTCGAAGTTTGAAGTTGCTGCTGGCAGACGTTGCGCGTAGCGTGAGATTGAGCGAGGAAGTGACACGCGTTAGTCAACATTTTGGAGTGTTGACTATTGATTTCAGCAGAGGCGCTTGTGAATAGTGATCAGCTGATGGTTCGTGGAATCAGTCGCGAGAGCTATCGATAGATATGATGACGTAGGCGTGACGTATCCATTGCTGCTGGTAGTAATTTGCGTACGATGGTTGCTGCTGACCAGCAGGCGCGCAAATACTAAAGCGTTAAGAATCGGCGTCGTTTGAATTAGTTGAAATGCTGCGTTTTGAGCCTTTCGTTTGAGAGATCAGCTGTTGGTAGCAATGCTTGCGTAACCAAAGTGGCGTCGTTTTGGATTTAGTAGATGCGTCGTTGTTTTGAGTGATTTCTCGCGACCAGCAGATAGATTGTTTTGAAGAGAGAGCTGTTATCAGCTCTTGGTTATTTGCTTGCGAGAGCTGTTGTCAGCTGCTATTTTCTACGGCGTCGTTTTGATAAGTTGGAACGGTGTCGTTTTGAAGGTTTTCGTGCGATTGTTGTTTAGTCGTTGTTGCTGAATTTTACGAAAAGAAAAGAGAAGATTGCTGCTGATAGACTTCTGCTGAACACTTCGATGGATCTTAGTGAATCAGCAGGCGAGACTTTACGAGGTATTTATAGAAGTGTTGATCGACACTTAGAATTATTTTTGAACCAGCCATTTCTTATCTTCTTCTCCAAACCCTCGTCGAGCTACAGTTCACCGTGAATTTCTTCCCTAGATTTCCCGTCGCATCCAGCCTCTGTTTTTGGAGATCTTAGTGGCGCTGGATTCCCCTTGCTTAGCTCTTGTGTTTGCTACCCTTTTGAGACGATTGAATTGCGCTGGAAGTGGAAACGTGAAGCTGCTGGACTTCGAAGCTTTTGAGAAAAGTCTGTGCGTGCGTTATTCTGCTAGCGTGAGCTTTTGGGTGAGCATTTCTTGTAGTTTGAGCTCGGTTTTAGTAGTTAATGCCTGCGTAGAAGTGTAGGAATTGAATTAGACTTCTGGCCGTAGGATTAGCGTATTTATGATGAGATTGAGCTAAGATATTAGCTATGTTATAACAGATTTCAGCTTCCAGGAAGTGTCCTGCCGCGTGATTTGAGCCACGAGGAATCTGTTAGGTAATTCGAAGGAGGAAAGGTACGATTTGAGCGGCTCCTTAGCAGTTGAGCGTGAACATGTTTATTTGTTCAATGTTGTGATTTGCTGTTATGTGTCATACGTGATTTTAGATGATTGAATTGAATGAATTTTGTTTTGCTTCACGTATTGTAAATTGTATGCATCTAGCATGGATATTGAATGGCATTCATGCATACATCTTGAGCCTGATGTACAGATTTGATTTGATACCTGATTGGGTGCCACGTTGTGACTGGCCGACTGTTGAGTCGTGCCCGAAAAGTCCAACGCTATCGTCGGAGTGGTGACTACCGGATTCGAGTGTCTACCACCGAGCTGTGATGGGCTGACGGGCCCCGATGATCACGGACCGATGATTTCCACCGGCTGATTGGCTGTGTGTGGTATAGAGGCTTGACTTGAGTTGCCAGTTGATAGACTGGTTGATGGATCCTGAGGCTCCCGTGCATCAGACGACCGCGCGTGCTGCTCAGGCGGTGTTGCAGTCGTATCAGTCTCCGCAAGGATCACAGCAGTCTAGTCGCCAGCAGTTTAGACCTAGAGGGAAGCAGTTCAAGAAGAAGGGCCATTCGAGTTCTTCTGGATCAGTGAGCTCTGGTTCTGGCAGTGGTTCTGGTAGCGGTTCTGGAGGCGGATTTTGTAGTCAGTACGGAGGGAGGCATGAGACTTCGCAGTGTCGAGGAGTCCGAGGACTCTGCCACCTTTGTGGTCAGCCGGGACACTTCGTTAGAGCGTGTCCTTCGATTGGAGGGCGGTCTACTGGTCAGTCGCAGCAGGGTTCCGCTAGTGGTTCTTCTCAGCGACAGCAGCCTTTTGCTCAGTCCCAGCGACCTGGTTTTCAGCCTCGTGAGCCGTCACGTTTTGGAGGACCTTCCCGACCCCTGTTCCAGATTCCCCAGCAGGCGCAGGCGAACGCCTTGACAGGAGATCAGGCTGAGGAGACTCCGGGCATGGTGATTAGAGGTACATGCTCTATTTTTGATTATCCTGCGAGAGTTTTGTTTGACACTGGTGCATCACACTCTTTCATATCTGAGATGTTTGTGTTTGAGCGTGGGTTGAGTTCTTCCCCACTGTGTGATGTTGTTTCTGTGTCTACTCCTGCTGGTGTGAATTTGTGGTCTCGAGAGGTAGTAGTAGATTGCCTGATTAGATTTGATGAGAATGTGTTGGTGACCAATTTGATTGTGTTGGGGATTAGAGATTTCGACTGTATTTTGGAAATGGACGTGTTATCTAGCTATAAGGCTACCGTCGATTGCTTCCATGGTGTGGTGAGATTTCGCCCTGATACGGGTGAGAGGTGGGATTTCTATGGCACAGATTCGAGGTCGAAGATTCCCCTAGTATCCGCTATGGAGATGTTTAGCCTGCTATCGCTAGGTAATGCAGGATTCATGATCTATGCACTTGATAGTTCCCAGGAGCAGCGATTAGAGTTGCGTGACATCCCCGTTGTTCGAGAGTTTCCCGACGTGTTTCCAGATGAGATTCCTGGATTCCCTCCTCGTCGTGAGA
This sequence comes from Dorcoceras hygrometricum, assembly GCA_001598015.1. Classification (NCBI taxonomy): domain Eukaryota; kingdom Viridiplantae; phylum Streptophyta; class Magnoliopsida; order Lamiales; family Gesneriaceae; genus Dorcoceras; species Dorcoceras hygrometricum. The sequence goes on from KV002934.1 coordinate 156,950, forward strand.
TCGAATTCAGTATTGAGTTGGTGCCTGGTACCGCCCCGATTTCTAGAGCTCCTTACCGATTGGCGCCCGCAGAGTTGAAAGAGCTGAAGGAACAATTGAATGATCTCTTAGAGAAAGGCTTAATCAGACCGAGCATGTCGCCTTGGGGAGCTCCGATTCTATTTGTGAAAAAGAAAGATGGCACTATGAGGATGTGCGTGGACTTCAGACAGTTGAATAAGGCCACGGTGAAGAACAAGTATCCTCTGCCGAGGATTGATGACTTGTTCGATCAGCTGCAGGGATCGGTTGAGTACTCAAAGATCGACTTGCGCTCTGGTTATCACCAGTTGCGAATTAGAGACGCTGATGTGGCAAAGACGGCCTTCCGGACTCGATATGGGCATTTTGAGTTTCTTGTCATGCCTTTTGGATTGACGAATGCCCCTGCTGTCTTTA
>KV002934.1:192432-217881 GCA_001598015.1 Dorcoceras hygrometricum
TTCGGACTTTCCAAGTGGTTACCATTTGTCGAGTGGATAAGTCCGAGGTCTTGGTTGTACTGATTAGTCCTCACGACTCGAAACGTCATTGAGACTCTACATGATAGGCGTCTCACTTTGACCCATTTGCCGACTCACTTGGGGTCATAAGGAGTCGGGATTGGGTGAGACCCCGATGCATGTAGGAGTCGATGCATCGTTGTCGAGGATTCACCGCTCGCAGACATGCGTGGATATCCTATGCTATCTGAGGGGATAATAGTGTATAAATCTCTGGTCAGAGTACTAGAAGTGTTTTAGGTAAATGTGTTTACCTAGTTACACTCGCGATGTCACCATTCGATCTCCAAGATGTATGCATGGCTATCGGATCTATAGCGACTCTCGATTTACCAATGGTCGTTGATCTGATCGGGATATATGGATTGAAAGGACCGTATTGTACGCTAACCACGACCAACTGGTTCTTGCAGGCACTATCAGTGATACCTAGGGGATCATGGGGCGATGTTGCTAGACGCTTTACCATGATCCGATGGGCAAGTCCGGAATTGTGATTCCGGAGCCGCAATGGTTGTGGTCCCACGGCTAGCTGTATCCCTGAACCATTGAGGGTCACACAAGTACTGGATTCGAGATTCTCGCACGGATACTCAGCTCAATGTGTTGAGCGAGAGGGGAGGATTTTGGGGAGTGCGACTTCCTAAAAGTCAACAGGGGTCAAACCGGGGTTTCCCGCTGTTGAAGGGCAAAACGGTCATTTTGCACTGGGGTTCTGAAAAATGGTTTTTCAGATCATATTATTCAGTTTTGGAAACTGAATCGATCGGTCCGATCTGATCGGCGATCGGAGTTACTATGAAGTCTCGGTGGTGGAGATGAACTGAATGTTCATCGTTTGGACCCGAACCCGTTGGGCCGGTACAAGTCCATCATTAAGTCTACTTAATGTAGACTTAAGCTTCATAATAACACACAACACTCTAAACAAACGAGGAGAATCCGTTCGTGCTGATCTCGTCAGTCCTTCTAGTGCAGGCTGACGAAGGAGTCTCGTTTTTGGTCGTGGACCGGATTGGCGATATTACCGCAAGCTACCGAGAAGAGCCGACGTTATTGTAACTACGGTTGGAGCCAGGCACAAGTGCCAGCAAGGTAGTCACCTAAACATCCTATGAATGTCGTAGTTTGTTATTGAATTTTTTCGTATTGATCGTCTCCCGGCATCTGTTTTCTGTTCTTCCGCTGCCTAGCCGGGGGGCGGATCCGGATCCCCAACAGTTTATTCAATTAACTCCTCTCCGTTAATTCCCATGGGTATGAGCGTCACCACTTGGTATCAGAGCATGGTCCTAGAGATAAACACACATATTGTCAGGCCCGGTGCTCTAATCCAAGGATTAATAAATCAATTAATCACAACTACGCGGAAGCATCAAAATCAAGGCTTACAATTTTTTTTTTCCGAAATGTTTGGCCTGATCCCAAAACATCAATCTTAAAATAGTTCATAATCAAAATACGAGTTTAACTCAAAACTCAAACAATCCATCAACAGATACAAAAAGCAAGTAGTAAATCAACTACAGAACCCCAACATAATCAAAGGCACAGGACATCCCCTGGCTCAATATATCAATGCATAAATATAACTGGGACTCAATCAAAAAGGGGATCGACCAGCAGAAGCTCCACTCTGACAAGCCTGGTTACCTGAAGAACCTGCCAAAGCCAATATAGACCAAGGCAGCCCAAAAACAGGGAAAAGTAAAGAGGTCAAACCTCAGTACGAAGAACCATCTAAAAATAGCAAATCATGCAACATGATATACATCAAGTTATGAAATGCATGATGGCTATCAAAGGAATCGGTCATCAAGGCCAACGACTCAGCTGGCAGATCTCAAGTGAGCCTCAAACACCACGCACAGCCAATCCGGCGGTGGAAATCATCGGTCCGTGATATTCAGGTCCGTCGACCATCACAGCTCGGTGGTCTTCAGGCACGACAACTCAGCCGATACCACACCGATGATAGCATTTGACCTTTGAGGTGCGACAACTCAGTCGGCCGATCACAATGCTAGCTCGACTCGGGTCATCAATCAAATATCAGGCTCAAAATGTATGCATGAATGCCATTCAATAATCAGATTACAATGCGTACAATAATCAGTACGTGAAATAGATCATACATCAGAGCATAGTCAATCAAATCTATTCACAGAGTCACGTATACAGGTTCACAACAAGAAATATAAACATGTCCATGCCCAAAAGATGTTTACATGGGCTCAATCCGTACCTCAAACCAGCTTAAACCTCAATCAGATCTCACCAGGGCACGGAACCAACGAACTGATCAAGTCTGCTTCCTTCCTGACTCACGACGAAGCTTAACAGAAGCTGTTTAAGCTCAAATCTGCCAAAACAACTAACCATTCAACTCAACACTAAGCCAAATCTGCTTAGTACCTACGGTCAAGGTTCCAGACTACTCACAACTACTCAACAAGGCTCTACTAGCTCTAACGAAGCTAGAATGGGAAGAATCACTTACCTAGAAGCTCAAATCTGAACGGGAAAAACCATCGAATGGAATTCGCGAAGTTACTCAAACCTGCAACTACTTCGCTCTTCTTCCGCAAGTCGATCCACAACCCCAAACTGGTATCAATCGAAAGAGCTAATCAAGACGAACCCAGCGCCACCAATCTCGCTCTAACCAACGATGGAAATCGACTACTATCTAACGGGGAAGGGTTCAGATGAACAGTACCAATCGAGGGTTATCGGGAAGAAGATAGGAAATGTCGGGTTGAAAAATAACTAAGTGTCGATCGTTACTTAGCATTTAAATCCTTCAATCAATGCTACAGTGAAAGTCAATCACCGACATATTCAGATCTCAGCGCTATTCAGATCTCATCGACAACTCAGATCTTAGCGCTAAGGGAAAAGTCCCTCAGATCTGGCCTCAGCTAAACAAGCGCTACTAATCAAAATGGTGTTGCCTAGGATTCCCGCTCACTAACGCTAAACGACGTCGCTCCATCTCCAGATATAAAGCAGACCGCACTAACGTTCATCCAGATTTAATCAAATCTGAGATCCTTGAACCGCACCGGTTTACTCCGAACTCACGAAACGGACCGGTCCAAATAGTACCGTTGACCAACGCAACTTCTCCTCGCTAACCAAATCTGTCCCTCTCAATACCAGATCTGACTAGTGCCTAGAATGACATCGTATCACTTATACTCACCCGCATAAACCAAAAAAACATCGTTTCGCTTCCCGCTCGCGGTAACTCACTCAAACCAGTGAGGACCAGATCTGGACACCCAGATCTCACCCAAACCTGAAAACAATGAACCAAACCAATTTCCACCGCACTTCTAATTCACTCGCGCGGGCATTATCCAAATCTGAGTTCAAGCGATCTTCGATACACCAAATCTGTCTAGAGAGCTAACGCTCTCCCTTACACAATGATATGATAGCATACTCACTACACAGTATACTAGACACCATTCAAAATACATCCATGCAAATTCGAAATTCACTAAACCATAATCCAGATCTGATTATATCGCTAATCACCGTTTAACAGATTTCTAGTCCTCACATTCTCCCCCACTAGAAATGGATTTCTTCCTCGAAATAAACTTACAGAAACAACTCATAACCCAGCAAAATACCAGGAATTCACCAAAACAATTCAAAACACGAAATCAACAAGCCAAAAGATTACCTGGAAATCTACTATCAAGGCTCAAACAGATGAGGCCACTTCTGTCTCATCTTCTCTTCAACTTCACAGGTAGCTTCTTCTCTGCCATGCTTGCTCCATTGGACCATCACCAACGGTATAATCTTATTCCTCAGCTGCTTCTCCTTTCTATCCAGAATCTGCACTAGATATTCGACATAGCTCAAGGTAGAATCCAGCTCGACTTCATCAGTCGTCAGCACATGGGACGGATCTGGCTCATATTTCCTCCACATTGACACATGAAACACATCATGCATCGCTGCTAACTCATCAGGCAGCCACAATCGATAAGTCATCTATCCAATCCTCTCAACAATCTCAAAGGGACCAACGAATGTAGGATCCAATTTACCCTTAAATATGAATCTCATCACGCTCTTGAAAGGAGAAACTTTGAGAAACACACGATCTCCAACCTCAAATTCCAATGGTCTGTGTCGCTTATTAGCTTAGATATCATGTCGATCTTGAGAAGCTCTCACCCTACTCCGAATCAACTCAATCTGGTCTTTCATATGCTGCATATATTCAGGAGTAGACAACTGCTTCTCACCAATCTCTTCCCAGCAGATAGGTGATCTACACTTACGACCATACAAAGCTTCGAATGGAGTCATCCCGATAGTCACTTGGTAGTTGTTGTTATAAGAAAATTCAACCAGAGATAAAGAATCCTGCCAGCCACTACTGAAATCCATCACAACTGCTCGCAGCATATCCTCTAAACTCTGAATGGTCCTCTCAGATTGGCCATCTGTCTGGGGGTAATACGTTGTACTCATGGCCAATCTCGAATCCATAGTTGCCTGCAAGCTCTTCCAGAATCGGGAAGTAAATCTTGGATCTCTATCGGACACTATCGAAACCGGCACTCCATGCAATCTAACCACATGGTCGATATACAACTTTTCCAGTTTCTTCATCTAACACCTCACGTCATAGGGAATGAAATGGGATGACTTCGAAAGCCTGTCAACAACCACCCAAATCGCATCACATCCCCTATTCGATCGAGGTAAGTGCGTCACAAAATCCATGGCGATGTGCTCCCAATTCCATTGAGGCACTTCTAGACTCTGTAGAAATCCACCAGGTCTCATTCTATCGACCTTGACCTGTTGGCAATTCAGACATAGAGCTACGAATCCAGAAATATCATTCCTCCTGCCTTCCCACCAGTAGTGAGACTTCAAGACATGGTACATCTTCTTCTCGCCCGGATGCACACGGTAACGACTACAATGGGCCTCATTCAAGATAGTCTCTTTCAGATCAATCAGGTTCGGAACCACCAATCTACCACGAAATCTCAGACATCCATCAGAAGCAACATAAAATCATCCGAATGACCATTCTGGGCTTTACTCTTCAACTCATGAATATACGGGTCAGTTCTCTGCGCCGCTCTAGTGTCTACAACAATCTATGGTTCAACCTGAAAAGAAAAACTACAAAGCACTGATCACTCGGCTGGAAACACCATCCAGAAGTCCCCAAATCTTAATGGACTTTGGATAATCTCACCGACTTCAACATCGCAGGTTGAGCTTTCCTACTCAAAGCATCGGAAACCAAGTTCACCCGCCCAGGCTGATACTGAATCTCACTGTCAAAATCTTTCAGCAACTCCATCCAACGACGTTGCCTCATATTCAAATCAGACTGGGTGAAGATATACTTCAAACTCTTGTTGTCCGTGTACACCACAAATTGCTCACCATACAAATAATGACGCCAAATCTTCAAGGCAAAGAAAATCGCAGCCAACTCCAGATCATGAACGGGGTATCTCGTCTCATGAGGTTTCAACTGTCGAGACGCATATGCTATCACTCGTCCGTTCTGCATCAACACGCATCCCAAACCACTCAGAGAAGCATCATAGCACACTACATAACCTCCAGAACCCGATGGTAAAATCAACACAGGAGAAGTAATCAAATTTTTCTTTAGCAACTGGAAACAAACTCACACTCTTCAGTCCAAACAAACTTCCTTTCTTTCTGGGTCAACTGAGTCATCGGCCTGGCTATCGAAGAGAAATTCTCAATAAAACATCTATAGTAGCCAGCCAATCCTAAGAAACTACGGATCTCGGAAACATTCCTAGGTCGCTCCTAGTTAAGAACTGCTTCGACTTTGCTCGGATCTATGGAAATACCTTGCACGGAAATGACATGACCCAAAAAGACAACTCTATCCAACCAAAATTCACATTTGCTGAACTTAGCATACAGTTTTGAGTCTCTCAGTTTCTGCAACACCAGTATCAAGTTCTCTTTACGCTCTCTGTAGTTCCTCGAGTACACTAGGATGTCATCTATGAAGATAATTACAAAATGATCGATATACTCACTGAATACGCGATTCATCAAATCCATGAAGACAGCAGGATCATTCCAATCCAAAAGGCATCACCAGAAACTCATAATTCCCATATCTCATTCTGAACGTCGTCTTCGACACATCAGCGTCTCTAATCCGCAACTGATGATAACCAGATCGCAGATCTATCTTAGAGTATACAGCAGATCCCTGCAACTGATCAAACAGATCATTGATTCTCGGCAACAGATACTTATTCTTCACTGTCGCTTTATTAAACTGCCAAAAATCCACACACATCCTCATTGATCCATCCTTCTTCTTCACAAAAAGAATCGGAGCTCCCAAGGTGACATGCTCGGTCTTATGAAGCCTTTCTCCAAAATATCACGCAACTGATCCTTAAGTTCTTTCAACTCAGCTGGCGTCAATGGATATGGAGCTCTAGAAATTGGGGTTGTCCCTAGCACCAACTCTATGCTGAAATCGATCTCTCGCTTCGGAGGGAATTCTGGAATATCATCCAAAAACACGTCTGGAAACTCACGAGCAATAGGGACATCACTCAACCCTATTCTCGATTCATGGGAAACATCCAAGGCATAGATCATAAACCCTGAATTATCTAGCGACAACAAACTGAACATTTCCATGGTAGACACTAGTGGGATCTTCAATCGCGAATCAGCACCATAGAAATCCCATTTCTCCCCAAAACGAGGCCTAAATTTCACTACACCATGGAAACAATCAACGGTCGCTCTATATTTGGACAATACGTCCATACCCAAGATAAAGTCAAAATATCTAATTCCCAAAGCAATCAGATTTGTCACCAACACATTCTCATCAAACCTAATCACACAATCCAACACCACCTCACGGGACATCAACCATGCACCATCTGGAGTAGATACAGACACGACATCACACAGTGGGGTAACACTCAACCCACACTCATGCACAAACAAATCAGAGATAAAGGAGTGTGATTCTCCTGTTTCAAATAAAACTCGTGCAGGAAAATCAAAGATAGCACAAGTACCTGCAATAACTCCCTCTGGCCTATCTTCAGCTTGCTCTCTCGTCAAGGCGTTCACCTGAGCTTGTTGCGGTCCCGGAAACCGAGGTCTAGAAGATCCTCTGAACCTAGATGGTTCTCATGGTTGGAAACCTGATGTTTGGGACTGAGAAAAAGGTTGCTGTCTCTGCGAAGATCCACCAGCAGAACCTTGCTGCGACTGATTTACAGATTGTCCACCCATCAAAGGACACACTCTAGCGAAATGTCAAGGCTGCCCACAATTCCGACAAAGACCCTGAACTCCACGGCACTGCAAAGTCATATGACGACCTCCGCACTGTCCACACATCACTCCTCCAGAGCCACTGCTACTAGAACTCACAGAACCAGAATAACTCGAGTTTGATCGTCTCTTAAACTGCTTTCCTCGAGGCTTAAACCTCTGGCGATTAGACTGCTGCGAAGTCTGAGGAGGTTGAAACGAAGGCATCACTTCCGGAACAGGCTGAAAAGTACGTCCAGTTGTAGGCTGAACCTGAGTCTGTGCCTCCAACAGACTCTCCTCAATGTCCACTGCTCTATCCACGACCTCAGCATACGTCGCGGGAGAACCATCCAACACCATACGGAACAACTCAGGCTTCAAACCTCTCAAAGACATGTTCCTCTTCGTTCTCTCCTAGTTAGCAACATGGAGAACATACGATAGAAGCTACGAAAAACGCCTGGCATACTCGGCCACCTTCATGTCCCCTTGCTTCAAATTATCAAACTCTCGCTCGCGGTTGTTGTAGTAGGACTCCAGGGTATACTCATGTCGTAACGCTGCATAGAATCTATACCAAGTAATCATAGCCCCACTCTCTCTCAAGATTCGGGAAATACCCTTCCACCAGCGTTGAGCATTCTCCCTCAACTTCAAAACCGCTAGATTCAGTCTTCTCTCCTGAGAGTACTCCACCGCATCAAACAACTCCTCCATATGCTCTAGCCAACCTTCAGCCATCAAGCCACCCTCGTCACTAGTAAACGTCGGGGGGATTCATCCCTTGTAATCTAGCCAAAACAAGCTCCATCTCACCAATCTGTCGAGTCACAAAGTAATCATAGCCCCACTCTCTCTCAAGATTCGGGAAATACCCTTCCACCAGCGTTGAGCATTCTCCCTCAACTTCAAAACCGCTAGATTCAGTCTTCTCTCCTGAGAGTACTCCACCGCATCAAACAACTCCTCCATATGCTCTAGCCAACCTTCAGCCATCAAGCCACCCTCGTCACTAGTAAACGTCGGGGGATTCATCCCTTGTAATCTAGCCAAAACAAGCTCCATCTCACCAATCTGTCGAGTCACATCCTCTACCTCCGTCTGCCCAGTACGATGACGTAAGGGTATACTCGGCTGCTCAATATCCTCATCACTGCCCAGAGCTCTAGACTCCCCATCTACCTGCCTAGCGATCCTACTCCTACCTCTCCTCGGCGGCATCTACCAAAATCTTAGAGGTAAGCAACAAAACAAATAGTCACAAAGGCAGACAAATCACAGAGTCAATAAAAATCAAAAGCTCAAACTCTGCGCCTAGACTCGAGTGTGATGAAAAGAAATCGAGCTTATCCCAGTTTAAGCGCTGATACCAAAATGTCAGGCCCGATGCGCAAATCCAAGGATTAATAAATCAATTAATCACAATTACACGGAAGCATCAAAATCAAGGCTTACAATTTTTTTTCGAAATGTTGGGTTTGATCCCAAAACATCAATCTTAAAATACTTCATAATCAAAATACGAGTTTAACTCAAAACTCAAACAATCCATCAACAGGTACAAAAAGCAAGTAGTAAATCAACTACAGATCACCAACATAATTAAAGGCACAGGACATCCCCTGGCTCAATATATCAATAAATAAATATAACTGGGACTCAATCAAAAAGGGGATCGACCAGCTGAAGCTCCACTCTGTCCAGCCTGGTTACCTGAAGAACCTGCCAAATCCAATATAGACCAAGGCAGCCCAGAAACAGGGAAAAGTAAAGAGGTCAAACCTCAGTACGAAGAACCATCTTAAAACAGCAAATCATGCAACATGATATACTTCAAGTTATGAAATGCATGATGGCTATCAAAGGAATCGGTCATCAAGGCCAACGACTCAGCTGGCAAATCTCAAGTGAGCCTCAAACACCACGCACAACCGATCAGGCGATGGAAATCATCGGTCCGTGATATTCTGGTCCATAGACCATCACAGCTTGGTGGTCTTCAGGCGCGACAACTCAGCCGGCCACCACTCCGATGATAGCATTTGACCTTTCAGGCACGACAACTCAGCCGGTCGATCACAATGCTAGCTCTACTCGGGTCATCAATCGAATATCAGGCTCAATATGTATGCATGAATGCCATTCAATAATCAGATTACAATGTGTACAATAATCAGTACGTGAAACTGATCATACATCAGAGCATAGTCAATCAAATCTGTTCACAGAGTCACGTATACAGGTTCACAACAAGAAATATAAACATGTCCATGCCCAAAGTTGTTTACAGGGGCTCAATTCGTACCTCAAACCAGCTTAAACCTTAATCAGATCTCACCAGGGCACGGCACCAACGACCTGCTCAAATCTGCTTCGTCGCTGACTCACGGCGAAGCTTAACAGAAGCTTCCTATAAGCTCAAATCTGCCAAAACAACTAACCATTCAACTCAACACTAAGCCAAATCTGCTTAATACCTACGGTCAAGGTTCCAGACTACTCAAAACTACTCAACAAGGCTCTACTAGCTCTAACGAAGCTAGAATGGGAAGAATCACTTACCCAGAAGCTCAAATCTGAACATGGAAACCCATCGACTGGAATTCGTGAAGTTACTCAAACCTGCAACTACTTCGCTCTTCTTCCGCAAGTCGATCCACAACCCCAAACTGGTATCAATCGAAAGAGCTAAGCAAGACGAACCCAGCGCCACCAATCTCGCTTTAACCAATGACGAAAATCGATGGCAATCTAACGGAGAAGGGTTCGGATTAACAGTACCAATCGAGGGTTATCGAGAAGAAGATAGGAAATGTCGGGTTGAAAAATAACTAAGTGTCGATCGTTACTTAGCATTTAAATCCTTCAGTCAACGCTACAGTGAAAGTCAATCACGGACATATTCAGATCTCAGCTCTATTCAGATCTCATCGACAACTCATATCTTAGAGCTAAGGCAAAAGTCCCTCAGATCTGGCCTCAACGATAACTCAAATCTGATTCGCTGCGCTACACAAGCGCTACTAATCAAAAGTCCCTCAGATCTGGCCTCAACGATAACTCAAATCTGATTCGCTGCGCTACACAAGCGCTACTAATCAGAACGGCGTCGTCTAGGAGTCCTGCTCACTAACGCTAAACGAAGTCGCTCCATCTACAGATCTGAATCATACCGCACTAACGCTCATCCAGATTTAATCAATCTGACATCCTCGAACCACACCGATTTACTCCGAACTCACGAACCGGACCGGTCCAAATAGTACCATTGACCAACGCAACTTCTCCTCGCTAACCAAATCTGTCCCTCTCTCAATACCAGATCTGACTAGCACCTAGAACGACATCGTATCACTTATACTCACCCGCGTAAACCAAAAGTACGTTGTTTCACTTCCCGCTCGCGGTAACTCACTCAAACCAGCGAGGGACAGATATGGACACCCAGATCTCACCAAAACCTGAAAACAACGAACCAAACCAATTTCCACAGCACTTCTAATTCACTCGCGCGGGCATTATCCATATCTGAGTTCCAGCGATCTTCGATACACCAAATCTGTCTAGAGAGTTAACTCTCTCCCTTACACAACGATATGATAGCATACTCACTACACAGTATACTAGACACCATTCAAAATACATCCATGAAAATTCAAAATTCACTAAAACATAATCCAGATCTGATTATATCGCTAATCACCGTTTAACAAATTTCTAGTCCTCACACATATTTCCAGTTGGGACAGATTTTGTCAACCGTTTCTCCTGAGCTGTGAGTTTTATTTAATGTTATAGAGCATGTATCTTTTGAATTTAGCATGTTCTGATGTTCAATTGTGGTGGATTATGGGCTATAAATCAATATGACCTATAAAGGAAGAGGTAGTAGAAGTAGCCTCATAGAAGAGGACAACCCAGATGATAGTGTTGTTAGACACAAAGCTTGCGAGCTTAGATTGCAGTGGTGTGGCTAGGATTTCTTGCGACTACGGGTCATAGGAGTGGGTTGTAGAGAAGGGTCGCTGCAATCAAAGTATTCTAGTGGAATCCTTCCCAATTGTGGAAGAAGGAGAGACGTAGGAGAGTTTTCTCCGAACTTCCATAAACAAACTTCAGCATATTTCCTTTACTGCTTTCCGCATTCATACATACGCATTTCATATTTGTTTATCACGCTTAAAACTGTTTAAAGAGCTTTCGAATATAATAGTTCAGGTTGATTTATTTCCGCATGATTTAACTTCATTACTCAATCTGTATCTTGGTGCACTTTAATTCAAGAACACTGAGCTATTGCAGCTCAAGTCATCGAATAACCAGATCGCGTGGCTTTTCATCAAGATGGTTTAAGCATCCAGCTGGAACCAGTTTATTTATTCCAATCTGGTTTTCCCTTCTACATGCTGGTTATTGTCTAGATAACTTCTGAATGCAGTAATGAAGGGTCTTCGATACTTGCAATTGGTATCAGAGCAGGTTGTTCTTGAATAAGTGTATTTCTTTACGAAAAATGTTTTAAACGGTTTTAAAATTTGTGTCTGCTCTGATAATCGTTCAAAAGTCTGTCTATGCTACAAAATTTCTAAGATTTTCAAAACTCATGGCATATGGATAGGGGGAGGAATGTCTGTTGAATTGCAGAGCAGTTTCTCGAAAGGAAAGTGCGTAACATCTCTTCTGAGGAGCTGATAGATCGCACGAGATCTGTGGAGGCCAAGATCTCTAGGGCTGGAGAGGCTAAGTGCTGGAGAAAAATGGAAGAGATTCTGTAAATTGAATCTTCTATTGCTCCTCTAGTCCAAATAAATGAAAAATTTTGAGAAGCATAGATTCCGTCTTCAAAATCTCATGCATTTGTTTTCACAAAATGTCATCCCTCGAAAAATGCTTTCACTTTCAAAATATAATAACCCCATGCTCTGTTTAGGGGGAGTTTTGTATTAAATATTGAGGGGGAGACAATATTTCGAAACCCTTTTTGATTCCCACCAAAAGGGGAAGAAACATTTTAAATCATTTTTTCGTGTTTCTGATTATTCAGGTTTTGTGTAAATCAAAAAAGAGGAGATTGTTGGATCTATTTTTACAGATCAGAATCTTAATTTTGATTAACACAAAACCTGCAGATATTTTACTAACAATTTAACGTAAGTGCACAGGTTGAGCTGATGTCGTTCACATGTCCAAGATGGAACAGTTAGGGGACGCCCGAGCTGATACAGCAGAGGACATGTATAATCTAGAAAAGTAAGGGGATGCCCGAACTAATCTAGCGGTAGACATCCAAGCGCAGAGCAAGTGCAGCGTAGAGCAATTCAATAGAGAAGAATATGAACAATGCTCAGAACAGAAAAGATTAGCATCAGCTCAGACAGATTAGAAGCGTAGTGTTAATCAGGATAAGCTGACCAACCAGCTGGGAGAAACAAGCTCAGCAACCAGCTCAGCTACAAGCTCAACAACCAGCTCGGCAACCAGCTCGGAGACCAGCTGGGTGACATCAGTTGAGTGACCAGTCCAGAGTTCAGCAACCAGCTCAGAGCAAAGCAGTTTGAACACAAATATTTGTGAAGATTAAATTAACGTTGTTCAAACTGATTTGCTTCGTCCTGTTCAAATCAAGTGCAGATTCACAGAGCTAAATTTCAGCAAAGGCTGCCACACAATTAATGAAGAGAACTCAAAGTCTATAAAACCTACAAATGCGTTTAATGATAAAGGACACAAGGTACATCTATGTCAGAACTTTTCAGAATCATTTTCAACGGGCACATATTTGTGTCCAATGGATATATTTGCACAGAGGCTACATATACCAGCAACAAGCAGCAAGCAAAGTGAGAGAGAAAATAACAGGGAAGAAAACAGATTATATTCAGCTTTGTAGAAGCACTTCCCAGTGTGTGAGAAACAAAAGAAAGAGTGAGCTTCCACTGTAAACTTCTCACACACAGATTCACTCACATATGAGAGCTGAGAGCTTAATTGTTTAGTTGAGTGAATCACAAACACAAACATTCATTGTTGTCTTTCGCACTGAGACGTTAAAGAAGTTTGTGTAGCCTTTCTCACTGAGGCATTAAAGAAGTGTTGTTAAACACACAGCTTGCGGGCTTGGTGTGCAGTGGTGTGGCTAAGAGTATTTGCAGCTGCGGGTCGTAGGAGTGGGTTGTAGCGAAGGGTCGCTGCAATCAAAGTCTTCTATGGAATCCTTCCCGATTGTGGAAGAAGGGGAGACGTAGGAGAGTTTGCTCCGAACTTCCATAAACAAACTTCAGCTTATATCCTTTACTGTTTTCCGCATTCATACATAAGCATTGCACGTTTGTTTATCAAGCTTAAAACTATTTAAAGAGCTTTCGAATATAAGAGTTCAGGTTGAGTTATTCCGCATGATTTAACTTCATTACTCAATCTATATATCGGTGCACTTTAATTCAAGAACACTGAGTTGTTGCAGCTCAGGGCATCGAATAACCATATCGCACGGCTTTTCATCAAGCTGGTTTAAGCATCCAGCTGGAACCAGTTTATTTATTCCGATCTAGTTTTCCCTTCTACGTGCTGGTTATTGTCTATATATCTTTTGAATGCACTTGAAGGGTCTTCGATCCTTACAAAAATCACAGAGTTAATCATGAACAGAAACTAAAACTCTGTGCCTAGACTCAAGTGTGATAGAAAAGAATCTATTTTATCCCAGTTTAAGCTCTGATACCAAAATGTCAAGCCCGGTGCTAAATCGGAGGTTAAGTACTCAATTAACACATAATACGCAAGCTAAAAATATGTGTTAAAAATTTTCTTTCACAGCCTGACCTGAAAATACAATTCAAAATACATTCATACTCAAAACATAGATTTTAACTAAAAAATCCACACAACCAAACAGTACCAGAAATTTATACAACAACTCAACGAATACAAATATCAAGTACACTTTTCATGCAGGTCATCCCCTGGTAAACTAGTTCAGTACATATATATAACTGGGGCTCAGAACGGGGCTCTACCAGCCGACGCACCACTCAGTCCAACTGGATTACCTGAAAACCTGCAAAGGCCAAACACAAGACCAAAGCATCCCCAAAACAAGGAAAGAAAACAAGGTCAAACCACAGTACGAAGAGCACTCAAATAACAGCAATCAAATAAGGCATGCAATATTTCAAGTCGTGCAAGGCATGAAAGGTTACCAAAAATCATCAGTAAACAAGGCACAACGACTCAGCTAGGCAATCATAATCTCAGTAAATCATCAGAATCCAGATCACAGCGACTCAGCTGGCCATCACGACACAGTGAAAGCAATGGATTCTTAGGCACGAGGACTCAGTCAGCCAATCATGACTCAGTGATAAATCGATTCTCAAAGGAACAGGCTCAATATGATATGCATGAATGCAAGGCAGAATCAGCTCACATTACAATGCATAAAATCAAACATAAGCAAACCAGATAGTCATACAGAACAGCAGGTTTAAGCAAACTCAGCTTACAGCCAGCACACATACACAGCAATCAATTCACGCTGGAAATATTCTCATGCTTATGTCAAAGCTGTTAAATCAAGCTCAATCCGTACCTTACGTAGGTCTTGGTACAATACCTCAGCTCAGTCTACAGCATATTACACTCTACCAGCTCTGCCCAGGTCTCTGCCAAGAAATGAAGGTAAAAACCACGAGAAAGGACCTAATCTGCCAAGATACTCAAGAAAATCAGCTCTACTTAAGCTTAACCAGCTCGCAGCCTAAAACCGAGCAGCCCAGACCAGCTACATCTAGCAAACTGAGCACAACTCAGCTCAAAGATAATCTCTAAGAACAGAAACTAGCACTAGCAATACACGGTTACCTGAATTAGAGCTTAAATCTGCCGGAAAATTTCAAGAACTAGCTCACGCAGTTCCTCAGCTATTATCTCTATCTGGCCTCCTTTCGATTTCAAACTGGTGCAAGAACACTGGTCTCAAAGAGTGGTTTCCAACTGAGGTACCATCACTCAAATCTGACCAGTCAATCTCCAGTAATCGAAAGAATAAGTTATCGGGTGAACAGTAGCAGCGAGGGTTTGAAGATATAAGTGTCGGGAACTCACGCGAGAAGATAAGGAATGTGCGTTGTAAAATGACTAAGTGTTGGTCAACACTTATATATATTCCCAGTCAAAGCTACAGTAAACTCAAACCACCTCAGACTTTACTAGTGTACCAGCTCAGACACACAAACCAGCTCAGGGAGTACGCTGCTCTCAACCAGCACAGCTCTTAGCTGACCATATTAGGTACTTCAAGCAACACACATCCAGCATGGATCACTCACACGAACCAAGTCAGCCTACAGTGCTCAGATCAGCTCAGACCTCTCCATTGTTCCAGCTTAGGTAAAAAGACACTAAAAACAGATCGCGATCCAACAGACCAGATCGGAGAATCCAGCACACCTCTAAACTGAATCTAGCTTGCAACACAGGAAACCTCCAAAACTGTTCACCTCTAAGCTGGTATCCCAGAACCATCTCAATGAAAAAGCCCATCTCAGAGCTATACTCTCATTCCAGCTCATGCCCGATCTGATCTAAACCAAACCCGAAGGTTACTAACAGCTAACAGGATACCATCCAGCTGAGGACTGATCTCTCTAACCAACTTACACCAAAACTGGTCTTGGTTGAACCTCAAAACCCACCAGCAGACCTCTAAGCTGGTACCAGCTTACGCTGGACTTGGAACAGTTTACCTCAACCAGCTCGTAACAAAACTGATTCCTATCAATCCGAACAACTTGTACTATCAGTTCAATACAATACTCTGGACTAGCACACATCTCAGCTGGTCTCTTCACTAGCAGCTTATCCAGCTGAAGTCTCTACTTGGGTTACACTAATCTGATCTGGTTAAACTTAATTACCGTCTAGGAAACCCAGTTCTCACAGATTTAATACAAATGCTGGCAATTGAAGTGAGAATTCAATTATGAAAAAGTTGAAAAAGCAAAATATTATTGCAGCTACACTTGATTGTACTCTGAACGCAAGTCATGAAGAACACATGTCTCTTGCGATACGTTGGTCAATGATTCAAAAAATTTTATAGTAATACAAGATAATGCATAGCATTTTTTAAGGAAGACGACACAACAGGAAATTTTTACTGAATTACAAAATATGTTGAAAAGTCTTGAACTTGATATTGATGAAAGAAGAGGTCAAGGGTATGACCATGGGTCAAACATGAAAGAAAAACATAATGGTGTACAAAAACTTATCAGTTGAAATAAATTCTAGAGCTTTGTATATTCCATGTGAATATCAGTCTTAACTTGACGTCATGTGTAAAGCGAATTGTTCTCTTAAAGCTACGCCATTCTTTGGAGTGATACAACCCCCTTATATGTTCTCCTCATCTACCAAGCGATGGAAACTTTTCAAAGAGCACGTTAAAGGTCTAACTGATGGATCTGTGTCAACTGATCCAGATTGAATTTTGAATTACACAAAAATTATTATTGTGTTTCTAAAAATTCTACTTAGTGTACAGATGCTAGCTATCGAAGAAAAATGTCATGAAGCAGAATCTGTCCAGTCGATGGTTTACAAGATAAAGTTCACAGCTGTTTTGGCTTTTCATTTAGACGGCAGCTGGATTAGCAATGGAGACGTCCAAAGTTGAGTCAGTTGTTCGTAATCAGGCGGAGACCAATTTAGACCAGCAGCTGTGTTATTCGCTAAAGGCTGGAGAAAGGTTCGAAGAAGAAGATGAATAGTTGAAGTCTGGAACCAGTTTTGAAGAACAAAAACCAGACGTCGATGTGAAGAGAAATCTGGAAACTACAATGATGACGTCAGCTTATCTACTGGAGGAAGCTATGAGCAGCAACGATGACGTCAGCATTGCTGATTGGAAGAAGTTATCATCAGCAACTATGACGTCAGCAGTGATGTCATCACAATCAGCAGTGAGCTACAGTTGCAACCAGTTGATACTTGAAGTTAGCGATAGCAAAACGATGTCGTTTGGATAAATTGATACGACAGTGTTTTGCCTTCGCGCTAAGAACCAGCAGGTACAACTCTCAAGAGAAACCAGCAGGAAGCTACAGTACATCCACACAAGAGCTACAGTGTTATATTTTATCAGTCGAGGATGCATAGCAAACGATGTCGTTTGAATAAGTTAAAACGACAGCGTTTGATCTAACCAATCGTTGGGTAATCCAGTCGCAAGCATTTCACGACCAACGTCTGGACAACCAGTCGCAAGCTACAGTGTATCCAGTCACGAGC
The DNA here is from genome assembly GCA_001598015.1 of Dorcoceras hygrometricum. Classification (NCBI taxonomy): domain Eukaryota; kingdom Viridiplantae; phylum Streptophyta; class Magnoliopsida; order Lamiales; family Gesneriaceae; genus Dorcoceras; species Dorcoceras hygrometricum. The sequence goes on from KV002934.1 coordinate 210,112, forward strand.
TACAGTGCTTGGCATATCCAGTCGACAGGAAAACCAGACGCAAAGAATCCAGACGCAAAGAAGCTAAAGGAAATAGCCAGTCGCAGTATTTGAAGATACAATCAGTAGCGAAGCAGTTGACGAACTAGATTATGAAGATTCACTAAAGCTGGAAGTCAACTGCTGAGCTTAATTCAAATGTTGAAGACGACAAAAAGCCTGCAAAAGAAAGGACACAAAGGACAATCCTTGTCGGTACTTTAAAGAACACATTTGAACGGGAAGAATTTGTGTCCAACGGATTGAATTTGAACAGAGGCTTATATACGAGGAGAACGCCATTGAAAAGTGTAGCTGTCGAAGTTGTTGTCTCACTGAAAAGATTAAATCAAAAAGAGACAACAATCAAAGGGAAGATGAACCTGAAGCGAAGCTGTCAACTATCATTCGTAGAGGAGCTTATTGCAGTTGACAGCTGAGCTAGAATCAGCTTGTGTAGAAGCAACTTCCCTAGTGTGTGAGAAATAAAGAAACTGAGAGTTCAGAGCTTCATTATAAAAATCTCACACACAGAGATTCATTCACATTCATTGTATAGTGAATGAATCTCAAAACCCAATACCAATCAGTTCCCGTCCAAGCACGAAGACGTTAAACTCTGTGTATGTAGTCTTTGAACAGAGACGTTAAACAAGTTCTGAGTGAACAGCCGAGGGCTGGTAGATTCTAGGAGTTCTCGCAGCTGATGGTTGCGGGATCGGGTCTGTACACGATGTATAGATCAAATCTTCTAGTGGAACCTTCCGAGGTGGAAGAAGGGGAGACGTAGGACATTGAAGTCCGAACTTCCATAAACAAATCGATTGAGTATTGTATTCTGTTATTCATTCAGCACTTGCATATTTATTTAGCACGCATAACAGATATCACACTAGCACATAGCAAACAGATTTCACATACGGGTTTTAACAGAAATATGTTTGCGCAAAGTTGTTTTAAAATATTAGGATTCAGTTCTGGTGTTTTCCGCATGTTTTATTACATACCAGATCTGTCTCCGGTGCTCTGTTTTATAGTGTTCAAGAACCAGAGGTATTGCACCTCATCCTTATGATAAGCAGCGTGCAAATTTTTAATTCTTGACAACAGCGCCTGCTATCTCTTTAAACCGGTCCCAACAAGTGGCATCAGAGCGGGTTGTTCTTGAACGAGCACTTATTTTAAAACTCATGTGCTATGTTTTAAAATATTTTTAACTGTTTTTGAGAAGCTTATTTTATGAAGGCCAGATGAAAATGATTTGTTTTAATATAGAACTGGTTTTCTCTTGATGAACTGTCACGGAATGCGTGAGTTCCGTGCGGATGCCAAGATTCTATTTTCGTTGTGATGTAAGATCACCTGGAGCGAGGCTCGGTGACAAGAACATGGGACGAAATAGGAGAATGAAAATCTGAGCTTTTATCTGTCACATTTTCTGTCTGGTTCTTCATATGTAAGTGACTCAGTGGCACATGCTTATTTGAAACAATTTTTAAATGCTCTGATAGTTTTCAAATGTTCTTTTATGCGGAATATCAGCTGGTGCTTCATTTTCTTTTAAAATGATTTGAGCTTATATTATAAAAGACAGGGAGAGTGGCGTCTTTGTCTTTATTAATTTGAGCTATCTGTTTATGCATCAGTTTCAGTTTTGTTTCAATCGTGTTTTCCAAAATCATAGAATACAGTTGCATATGGTTCTTCCCAAAATGCTTTTCGATTTCAAAATAAAAAATCCTGCTGTCACGTTGTTTTTGTTGTGACAGTGTAGGGAGAGCTTTGATTTAAAATTCGGGAAGACCAGCTTTCGATCTCTTTTTGATTCCCACAAAAAGGGAGAGAATTGTTAGAACATGCATCTGTTAATTAAAGTTTTGTGTGAATCAAAAAGGGAGAGATTGATGGATCTGTGTCAACTGATCCATATTGAATTTTGAATTACACAAAACTTATTATTGTGTTTCTAACAATTCTACTTAGTGTACAGATGCTAGCTATCGAAGAAAAATGTCATGAAGCAGAATCTGTCCAGTCGATGGTTTACATTCGGGAAGACCAGCTTTCGATCTCTTTTTGATTCCCACAAAAAGGGAGAGAATTGTTAGAACATGCATCTGTTAATTAAAGTTTTGTGTGAATCAAAAAGGGAGAGATTGATGGATCTGTGTCAACTGATCCATATTGAATTTTGAATTACACAAAACTTATTATTGTGTTTCTAACAATTCTACTTAGTGTACAGATGCTAGCTATCGAAGAAAAATGTCATGAAGCAGAATCTGTCCAGTCGATGGTTTACAAGATAAAGTTCACAGCTGTTTTGGCTTTTCATTTAGACGACAGCTGGATTAGCAATGGAGATGTTCAAAGTTGAGTCAGTTGTTCGTAATCAGGCGGAGACCAATTTAGACCAGCAGCTGTGTTATTCGCTAAAGGCTGGAGAAAGGTTCGAAGAAGAAGATGACTAGTTGAAGTCTGGAACCAGTTGTGAAGAACAAAAACCCGTCGATGTGAAGAGAAATCTGGAAACAGCAATGATGACGTCACCTTATCTACTGGAGGAAGCTATGAGCAGCAACGATGACGTCATCATTGCTGATTGGAAGAAGCTATCATCAGCAACTATGACGTCAGCAGTGATGTCATCACAATCAGCAGTGAGCTACAGTTGCAACCAGTTGATACTTGAAGTTAGCGATAGCAAAACGATGTCGTTTGGATAAATGGATACGACAGCGTTTTTGCCTTCGCGCTAATAACCAGCAGGTACAACTCTCAAGAGAAACCAGCAGGAAGCTACAGTACATCCAAACGAGAGCTACAGTGTTATATTTTATCAATCGAGGATGCATAGCAAACGATGTCGTTTGAATAAGTTAAAACGACAGCGTTTGATCTAACCAGTCGTTGGGTAATCCAGTCGCAAGCATTTCACGACCAACGTCTGGACAACCAGTCGCAAGCTACAATGTATCCAGTCTCGAGCTACAGTGCTTGGAATATCCAGTCGACAGGAAAACCCGACGCAAAGAATACAGACGCAAAGAAGCTAAAGGAAATAGCCAGTCGCAGTAATTGAAGATACAATCAGTAGCGAAGCAGTTGACAAACTAGATTATGAAGATTCACTAAAGCTGGATGTCAACTGCTGAGCTTAATTCAAATGTTGAAGACGACAAAAAGCCTACAAAAGAAAGGACACAAAGGACAATCCCTGTCGGTACTTTAAATAACACATTTGAACGGGAAGAATTTGTGTCCAACGGATTGAATTTGAACAGAGGCTTATATACGAGGAGAACGCCATTGAAAAGTGTAGCTGTCGAAGTTGTTGTCGCACTGAAAAGATTAAATCAAAAAGAGACAACAATCAAAGGGAAGATGAACCTGAAGCGAAGCTGTCAACTATCATTCGTAGAGGAGCTTATTGCAGTTGACAGCTGAGCTAGAATCAGCTTGTGTAGAAGCAACTTCCCTAGTGTGTGAGAAATAAAGAAACAGAGAGTTGAGAGCTTAATTGTAAAAATCTCACACACAGAGATTCATTCACATTCATTGTATAGTGAATGAATCTCAAAACAAAATACCAATCAGTTCCCGTCCAAGCACGAAGACGTTAAACTCTGTGTATGTCGTCTTTGAACAGAGACGTTCAATGGCGTTCTCCTCGTATATAAGCCTCTAGTTCAAATTCAATCCGTTGGACACAAATTCTTCCCGTTCAAATGTGTTCTTTAAAGTACCGACATGGATTGTCCTTTGTGTCCTTTCTTTTGCAGGCTTTTTGTCGTCTTCAACATTTGAATTAAGCTCAGCAGTTGACATCCAGCTTTAGTGAATCTTCATAATCTAGTTCATCAACTTCTTCGCTACTGATTGTATCTTCAAATACTGCGACTGGCTATTTCCTTTAGCTTCTTTGCGTCTGGATTCTTTGCGTCTGGTTTTCCTATCGACTGGATATGCCAAGCACTGTAGCTCGCGACTGGATACACTGTAGCTTGCGACTGGTTGTCCAGACGTTGGTCGTGAAATGCTTGCGACTGGATTACCCAACGACTGGTTAGATCAAACGCTGTCGTTTTAACTTATTCAGCACTTGCATATTTATTTTGCACGCATAACAGATATCACACTAGCACATAGCAAACAGATTTCACATACTGGTTTAACAGAAATCTGTTTGCGCAAAGTTGTTTTAAAATATTAGGATTCAGTTCTGGTGTTTTCCGCATGTTTTATTACATACCAGATCTGCCTCAGGTGCTCTGTTTTTTAGTTTTCAAGAACCACAGGTACTGCACCTCATCCTTATGATAAGCAGCGCGCAAATTTTTAATTCTTGACAACAGCGCATGCTATCTCTTTAAACCGGTCCCAACGCTAACACTGAAGTCCTTGTCACGAACATATTGAGAAAGTCATGTTGAAAGTGTGAAACCTATAAAAGAGAACATTTAAAAAGTAAGGGATGTTTTGATTGATTTGACGTATACCTGTGATGATCGAAAGACATAGAGTGACGTTTAGTCCTTAGCGACACATGAACTTAAGAATTATGAAAGTTTGCTTCGCATATTCATTTGGTATATGTTATGGCACAAAATCAATATTGTGAGTAAAATTCTTCAAACTGAAGATATGGACATTGGTGTTGATATTAAACAATTACGAGGGCTTATTTTGAATTTAAGGATTATAGAGAATGAAATGCCCTCAAAACATTTTCTTTTTTTTTCTAGTAATACAAATGCGAATTTTTTTTAATGCGGACAATATTGATTGTGCTATGAAACCTCAACTTTTAAAAATATTTCTTCTCCAAAATAGCCTACAAAAACCCATGCACAAATAAAGATTCTTCTCTAAACATCACCGGAAAAATGCTAGGTCGCTAGGAATGTCCCAAGCTGAACTGCCTTCCGCTCAAAGGTCCTGTCCCTCGGCCTCATTCTCTGCGTCAGCTGCACCAATCAAATGTAGTGAGCACATTACAAAATAGAGGCTAGCAAGTATTAAATAGTATAAGCACATGCATTAACATACGTGTACTCACATAATCTTTCTCAAACTTTAAATGCATAAGAAAACATCGTCTCAAATCATTTTCCTTAAAATTCATGCATAGGCAATAAACTCGTAAATAAAAAGATTTTCTAGTGAACTTCGTTTCTCTACTGTGGTCCCTCCACCTCAAGTCGCCTGATCAAGCTATATAAATATCATGGTACCAGGTTGGAAAGGCACCCCAATATTATTCTGGAGTTCAGTCCTGTCAAGTGTAAAGGCACTCCAGTACTTTTCTGAAGCCCAATAGGTATCAAGTTGATACGGCCAAATGGAACGTCTCACGGCCACCATATCTATCATCATGATATGGTTAAACGGAACGTCTCCCAGCCACCATATCCGTCAAAATAGAAACACTCAAGGCAAGTCCCATCATTCAAAACATTTTCCTCATTTGTCAACATTCTGCCCCAATAACAATTCTCTCAAAAGGTAGTACTTTTTCTTTTCCTAAAAATTCTCATAAAACTTCAAAATTCATAAAAATTCTGAAAGATCGCTTAAACATCATAAAAATAAACTTAAGATCATCATTTTTAAGTATTTCATGATAGCAGGTTGCCCCTAGAATTCAAAATCCCGGATTAACACTTACTGGAGTCGAATAGTCTACGGGTCTCTGACCGAGTTGTCCCCAATCTGAATTTGCAGATCAGCTCAGATCACAGAGTTCATCTTAAAATGCCCAGTACTGCACGCACTACCCAGTATAGCTCAGACCTCAATAGCTCATCTTAGGGGCTCAGATCACGCAATCTCCTCTCAGCTCGCAGTACTCAGCATCACGTCTACCCTGATCAGCTCGGGTTTTCAGACCAGATCGTGCACTAAACAGCATTGATCCCTTGATTCAACTTAGAGTACGTAGATCAAATCGCAAACCCTCCACACAGCTAAGCATGCCCTACTCAGCTTACGCTGGTCAACTCAGCTTACAGTGGTCAACAATGGTCAACTCAGCTTAAGGTGGCCAACATAGCTTACACTCAGCTTACAATGGTCAAATCAGACGGTGGTCAGCTCAGCTTACGGTGTCCATTTCAGCTTACGGTGGTCACCTCAGCTCACGGTGCTCACTTCAGCTTACGATGGTCACTTCAGCTTACGGTGCCCACTTCAGTTATGGTGTCCACTTCAGTTTACGATGTCCACTTCAGCTTACGATGCCTACTTCAGCGTACGGTGTCCAATTCAGCTTACGGTGCCCACTTCAGCTTACGTAAAACATCTTACAACCTAAGCATGGGGTAAAAAATCTTACGACCTAAATAGGGGAAAAAACAGCTTACGACTTAAGCAGGGGGAAAAACAGCTTACGATCTCAATACAGTTTATGCGACACAGCCTACGACCCAAGCTTACTGAATCCAGCTTATGACCTCAATACAGTATACGAGACACAGCTTACGACCTCAGCAGGGACCGAAACATGACTGGTGAAACGAAACATACTAGAAAAAAATAATTTTAAATAAAATGCGGAATAATAATTCTTTAAAATTATAAATCAACCATTAAAAATATTTTCTCAACATCACTTTCAAACCTAAATAAAAATATCTCGAAAATCATATCATTCATTCTGTCTTAAAATCAGAGTAAATAAATTGTTGCGAAAATCTAAACATGTCTAATTAAAAAAAATGAAAGCATGTGAGTGGTCACGGGGTGATAGCTGCAACGGGCGATCAGAGGTCCTCACCACCAGTCGGGATAAAATCCACAGCAAGATCACCTGCATCATTTAAACCTAGTGAGCCTATAGGCCCAGCATGCTCTATCCGATAATAACAAAGTACATATAATAAAACCGTTTGCAAGCACATAATTTTTTTAAAATAACTTAAAAACATGCATACATGAATGATCATCAATCATGGCTCAAAAGCTAGTCGTAAAAGTACATAATCGTATATCATAACGTAATGAACATAACGTAACGTAACGTAAAAGACGTGTGAGTCGTATCCATGATGTGTGGGCCATTACATTAACGATTGATCAATCATAAAACCAACATACGTGGCGATACGGTTCTGTTGGGGAACCACGGTGGATCCGTATCACGCCTCCCGACGGGGCAGCGGAAGAACAAAAATTGCCGGGAGATGATCAATACAATTCAATAAACATGCAATCTTTGACATTCATAGGGTGTTTATCGTTGATTACCTTGCTGGCAACTAGTGCTTATATCCGACCAGTTTCGCGAGGAAACCGGCACTTCACGGTAGACGGCGGTAGATAACGTCAATCAGGTCCACGACCGGATACGAGACTCCTTCGTCAGCCTGCACTAGAAGGCCTGAAGAGATCGGCGCGGACGGATTCTCCTCGAAAGATTGGCCGGAACAATTTCCGGCGGCGGTGGCGGCGGCGGCGGCGTGCACCGGCGTGAGGTTTGAGGAGAGGGGCGGCGGCTTTTGATGCTAGGGTTAGGGTTATGATTAAGTGTTAAGTTATGAAGCCTAAGTCTATATTAAATAGACTTAGTGATGGACTTGGACCGGCCCAACGGGCTCGGGTCCAACGGATGAACATTCAGTTCATCCCCATCACCGTGACTTCATCGTAACTCCGATCGCCGATCAGATCGGACCGATCGACTCAGTTTCCAAAACTGAATACTATGATCTGAAAAACCATTTTTCAGAACCCCAGTGCAAAATGACCGTTTTG
>KV002934.1:235587-247473 GCA_001598015.1 Dorcoceras hygrometricum
TGTCAATTATTTGAATTGATTGCATGTTTGGGATGATCGAGAGCCATGCCCAATGTGTTAGGTGTATGCTCTAGGTTTTGCAATTTTGGTTGTAAATATTGTATATCATTTAGAAAGTGGGCCTGGTTTATGGCCCGTTCCCACCCCTTTAAAATTGTATCTCAATGTGTCATGGATAATTAAATGTAAATATTAGATTTAGTGGGAGGACATGTTTGAAGATGGTGGAGATGATGATCAAAGATATTGAAGACCGAAGATTTGTAAAACTGGAAGCAAATGTAATAGGATTGCATTGCATACTGCATTTCACCTAGGATTGGACCTAGGTCCGTGCTTGGCAACCATGGACCGCATAGCTCTCGCTTATCGATCATCCCAAACTTTATATGCGATATATATCGGTTGAATCCGCATTTTAAATTGTGATTTAAAATTAATGAAACCAAATTTCAAAAATAAAATCCCTCATTTTAAATATGATTTAAAATTAATATCAAGATTACAAGTTTCATGGTTATATTCGATAAGATCATTAAGCTAAGGGAATTTAAATTTTTTAAATTTTCTTACCTTCCATCAACAATGAGTGTACATCGATGCTACCCGTATACATGGCCCAGCTCATATTATTGTGGGGGTTATGTATGCCGGAAAGCTGTACACGTCATTGACACTCGCTGTGAGTTGGTTGGAACTCCATTTAACGTTGGCTCATATTATTGGGGACGTTAAGGGGACCGTCCTTCACAACTCAACATTGATGGGTCATCTTGACACGTGATAGTAATCGGCGTCATATTATTGGGCCCTTACTGGACGTGAGGTAAATACATGGAAGTTGCACCTGGTGCAATTGGACTCTACCTTTCAAGGGTCATGGTTGGCTGATATTATTCGGGACCATGGTTTCTTGATTGGACTCTGTGTACCCACTAAGGAAACTTGCTTTCTCGATTTCATTAGAGGGTGGTGAAATCGTTAAAATAGTGGGAGGGTAATTCATAAAACTAAACGACCTTGTTTTATGTCTTAGCGTTTTTCATGAATAATTAGTAATGCATGTCTGTTTTTCTTTTCAGTATAAAATGCTCTTATAATGTCTTCGATAAAAAATCCACTTGCTGCTATACTGGATAGCAACAAGTTCACTGGTCTGAACTACCAAGACTGGCTTCGAAACCTCAATATTGTATTGTCTTCGGAGTACCCGGTGCAACTTTTTAAAACTTCCGCTACGCCCCGGGAAACGGGATCCGGATCCGCCGCTGCGCCAACAATGGTATCAGAGCTTTGGCTCGGATCTGTCAATACATAAATTGTGCCTATATTGCATCAATTTCGAATTTTCAAAAATAAAAAAAAAAAAAAACTTTGTCGCAGTCAACGCCGCGCGCGTCGCCTCGCGCAGCGTGCGCTATGATGCGCACTGTAACTGCGCACAGCGGCCGCGTGCTGGCCGACGGACGTTGCTCCCGCTGGCTGGCCACCGTGCGCGATTGTTGCGCATGGTGTTGCGAGGCGCCTGCCGCCAACCTGTGCACGCAGGTGGCCGCCATCGTGCGCATGAGTTGCGCGCAGGTGGCCGCCACCGTGCGCATGAGTTGCGCGCGGTGGCGCGCGCAGCGTGCCGCCCTGTGCCGCACGCTGTGCAGGCGGCGGTGCGCCGCCGTGCGGTGACTCTGAGGCGGTGTTGCGACACTGTTTTGACTTCTAGGGTTTGCTTTGGGCCTGTCCCGGACGGCCGAAGGGGTTTTCGGGCCAATAATATTATATTGGGCCATTTTGGTTGGAACAAAATTAATTTTTGGAATTTTTGAGATTTTGGGCCTAATATTGTTTTAAGCCCAATTTGATGCAATTAAAATTGACAAAATATGATTTTATATATAAAATATTATTTTATATTTAAAATATGATTTGGTTGGAAAATTATCAAATTTGATTTGATTATTTTATTAATGTCAAATATTTGAATTGATTGTATTTTGGGATGATCAAGAGTCGTGCCCAATGTGTTAGGTGGGTTTTACAAATTTTGGTTGTAATATTGTTGATATCTATTTAAAAGTGGGCCTGGTTTATGGCCCGTTCCCATCCCTTAAATTTGTATCCCTATTTCTCATGGCTATTTAATTGTAAATATTAGACTTAGTGGGAGGACAAATTTGAAGATGGTGGAGATGATGATCAAAGATATTGAAGACCGAAGATTTGTAAAACTGGAAGCAAATGTAATAGGATTGCATTGCATACTGCATTTCACCTAGGACTGGACCTAGGTCCGTGCTTGGCAACCACGGACCGCATAGCTCTCGCTTATCGATCATCCCAAACTTTATATGCGATATATATCGGTAATTAAGGGGACCGTCCATCACAACTCAACATTTATGGGTCATCTTGACACGTGATAGTTATCGGCGTCATATTATTGGGCCCTTACTGGTCGTGAGTAAATACATGGAGGTTGCACTTGTTGAATTGGGCTCTACCTTTTGAGGGTCATGGTTGGCTGATATTATTCGGGACCATGATTTCTTGATTGGACTCTGTGTACCCACTGAGGAAACTTGCTTTCTCGATTTCATTAGAGGGTGGTGAAATCGTTAAAATAGTGGGAGGGTAATTCATAAAACTAAACGACCTTGTTTTATGTCTTAGCGTTTTTCATGAATAATTAGTAATGCATGTCTGTTTTTCTTTTCAGTATAAAATGCTCTTATAATGTCTTCGATAAAAAATCCACTTGCTGCTATACTGGATAGCAACAAGTTCACTGGTCTGAACTACCAAGACTGGCTTCGAAACCTCAATATTGTATTGTCTTCGGAGAAACTTCTCTACAGGTTAGAGAAGAGTCCTCCGAAGGAAGCCCCTGCCGATGTCAGTCCTGAGGAGCTGACAAAGCTGAACAAATGGTGGGATGACGAGCTTAAGACACGATGCTATATGATGGCATCGATGTCTAACGAAATGCAGCGGAGTTTCGAGAAGACGGTGTATGCTGCTGACATACACCTTCATCTCAAAGAGCTGTATGGGGAGAACTCTCGCACTGAGAAGTTCACCACTGTCAAGGAGCTCATGACGAGCCGCATGCGCGATGGGACTTCGGTCCGCGAGCATGGGGTTCGTATGATTGGGCTTATTGAATAACTGGTGGTCCTCGATATCACGCTTCCACATGAGCTATCTGTGGATCTGCTTCTCCTCTCACTCCTGCTGCAATCGACCCCTTTGTGGTCAACTTTAACATGAACAAGCTGGAAGCCATCCTTGAAGAGGTGGTGAACATGCTTGTAGTGTTCGAGGGGACCATAAAGAAGGACAAGCCCGTCATCCTTTTGGGCTCTTCTTCCTCTGCGAAGAAGGGGCCCAAACGCAAGGGTAAGAAATGTTCTGCCCCTGCGAAGGAGGAAAAGCCCACCAAGAAGCCCAAGGCAAGGACTTCAAAGCCAAATAAATCTGAGGGTGTTTGCCACCACTGTCACAAGCCTGGACACTGTAGGAGGAACTGTAAGGAGTACCTCGAGCAGTTGCGAACTGCAAAAGGTATTTTCTACATTGAAATAAATATGTCTCTTAATTTGACTTCTTGGGTACTTGATACCGGATGTGGATCTCATATCTACAATGATTTGCAGGTAATGACAAGAAGCCGACGTCTTAGAGAGGGTGAGACCCACTTGAGGCTTGGCAATGGAGCAAGGGTTGCTGCAGTAGCTGTAGGAGATGTTTATTTATTTCTATCTTCGAATTTTAAGTTGTTATTGAGAAACGTTTTGTTTGTTCCCGAATTAATAAAGAACATTATTTCTGTTTCTATGATTGATAGTGATGGATATTCTTGTCTTTTTGCCAATTCGATTTGCAATATATACAAGAATGAATGTTTGATTGGAATTGGGGAACGAGAAAACGATCTATACACCTTAAAATTAAAGGAGGTTCCAACTCGCGATGTGGAAACACATACAACAACTATTAAAAGGAAAAACGATAGCTTAAACCCGGCACAACTTTGGCACGCTAGGCTAGGTCATATTTTCTTGAGTAGGATGAACAAGTTGGTTATGAGTGACATGTTTGATACATCAGATATTAACTCCCTACCGACTTGTGAGTCTTGTCTCAAGGGAAAAATGACCAAACAACCCTTCACGGGCAAGCCTGAACGTGCTCAAGGCCTGTTGGATTTGATCCACACTGATGTGTGTGGCCCACTTAGCATTGGTACTAAGTACGATCACACATACTTCATCACCTTTACCGATGATCACTCTAGGTATGGGTACTTGTACTTAATGAAGCACAAGTCTGAATCCTTTGAAAAGTTCAAAGAATTCAAGGCTGAAGTACAAAATCAGTTAGGGAAAAGTATTAAAGCACTTTGATCCGATCGAGGTGGAGAATACTTGAGTGCTGAATTTCAAGACTATCTTAAAGGGAATGAGATTCTCTCATAGTGGACCCCTCCGGCCACACCACAACTCAATGGTGTAGCGGAGCGTCGTAATCGAACCTTGATGGACATGGTTCGATCCATGATGAGTTTCACTGAGCTTCCTACCTCGTTTTGGGGCTATGCGCTCGAAACGGCGGTAATGTTGTTGAACAATGTCCACACCAAGGCGGTGGATAAGACTCCATATGAGATATGGATGTGCAAGCCGCCCAAATACTCATACTTGAGGATTTGGGGATGTCCTGCTTACGTGAAGCAGACAGTGGGAGATAAGCTGGATAATAGGTCCATCTTATGTTACTTCATTGGGTATCCAAATAATTCTATTGGATACTACTTCTACTATCCCAATGAAACAAAAGTGTTTGTTTCTAGAAATGCCACCTTTCTGGAATGGGAGTTTCTACTTGATAGAAAAGGCAAGATTGTAGAACTCGTAGAAGTTCGAGAACCATCTGAAGTACCAAGTGAATCTCCCGCACCTTAAGAGCCAATACCAGAAATGGTCGCACCTAGGAGATCTGAAAGGATTCCTAGGGCTCCTGATAGATATGGTTTCCTCCTTGAAGATGATCAAAGTGATCAAGTTATTGGATGTGATCCAAGAACTTTCAAGGAGGAAATTTCCGATGCTGATTCTAATTTGTGGCTTGAAGCAATGCAGTCTGAGATTGACTCAATGCATTCAAACCAAGTTTGGACTCTTTTTAATCCTCCCGAAGGAATAGTTCTTATTGGGTGTAAATGGATATACAAGAGAAAACTTGGGCCTGATGGTAAGGTACTGACCTACAAGCAAGGTGTTGACTATGATGAAACCTTTTCACCAGTCACAATGTTCAAGTCAATTAGAATCCTACTAGACATAGCCACATGGTACGACTATGAGATATGGCAAATGGATGTGAAAACTGCGTTCCTTAATGGAAACATTAAGGAAGAGATCTATATGACACAGCCTGAGGGTTTCACATCTGTAGGAAGTGAGCATAAAGTATGCAAACTTCAGAGATCGATCTACGGTCTCAAACAAGCATCGAGAAGTTGGAACCTGAGATTCGATGAAACAATTAAGGAATTTGGTTTCATCAAGAATCCCGAGGAGCCATGTGTATATAAGAAGGTAGTTAAGAATGCTGTGACATTCCTTGTACTTTATGTTGATGACATTCTACTCATTGGGAATGATGTAGGAATGTTGCAGTCAACTAAAGTATGGTTGTCTAGTAGATTCTCGATGAAGGACATGGGTGAAGCATCCTATATTCTGGGAATACAGATCTATCGAGATAGATCGAAAAGGATGCTCGGACTCACCCAAGCTACCTACATCGATACCATACTTAAGCGGTTCTCTATGGAAGAGTCCAATAGAGAACACCTATCTATGTGCCACGGGGTCACTCTATCTAAGTCTATGTGTCCAAAGACTGATGAGGAGATAGAGAGTATGACACGTGTGCCATATGCCTCGGCAATAAGTAGTATTATGTATGGCATGATCTCAACTAGATCGGATGTCGCATATGCTCTGTGTCACGAGCCGTTACCAAGCCAACCCCGACCAAATGCATTGGAAGGCCGTGAAAGATATTCTTAAGTACTTACGAAGGACTAAGAATATATTCATGTTCTATGGGGGTGGTGAACTGAAATTGGAAGGCTACACAGATTCTAGCTTCCAATGTGACGTGGATGATTCGAAGTCAACCTCTGGATTTGTATTTATGCTCAATGGTAGTGCTGTCTCTTGAAAGAGTTCCAAGCAAGACACCATCACGGACTCAACCATTGAGGCTGAGTACATCGCAGCATCGGCTGCTGCTAAAGAGGCGGTTTGGATAAGGAATTTCGTCCAAGAGTTGGGCGTAATCCCTGATGGAGTTGGTCCAGTCCCGGTGTACTGTGACAACACGGGTGCCGTTGCGCTAGAAAAAGAGCCTAGGTCTCACCAAAGATCCAAACATATACTGAGGAAATACCACATAATCTGGGATATTGTGGCTAGAGGTGACATAGCAGTCGAGAGAGTCGCCTCTGCAGACAACATTGCTGATCCACTTACAAAGCCCGTGTCAGGACCGTTGTTTGAAAAACATTGCGAAACAATGGGACTGCGTCTGATGAGTAGTTGTCTTTAGGGCAAGTGGGAGATTGTTAGAGTAGATGCCCAACTAGCCAACTTGTGGCGTGTGAGTTTTATTGATTCTTTGTATAACAATATTTATTTATGAAATTCGTATTGTTATATGGCATTCTTTATTTTCATTATGTTATAATGTTAACAATTGAGTTGGATAAAGACCTAGAATGCACCATAGTGCATGTTAGATGTGATAGTGGATATGATGGCTATCATGAAACACATCTAATAGTCACTGTGTATTCTAAACACGTTCCTAGTCGATTGGGCTGTCAAAATGAGAATAAGGCCGCCTGAGCTTGAGACTAGCATCTGCGATGTGAAGTACCATATTTCATTGGTAGGGGACATTGTGATGTTCTGAGCATGCAGATGGATAGTGACCTGGTGATCTATCGAACTACCCTCGTTCAGACTTTCCAAGTGGTTACCATTTATCGAGTGGATAAGTCCGAGGTCTTGGTTGTACCGATTAGTCCTCACTACTCGAAACGTCATTGAGACTCTACATGATAGGTGCCTCACTTTGGCCCGTTTACCGACTCAGTTGGGGTCGTTAGGTGGTGGGATTGGGTGAGGTCCCGATGCACGTAGGAGTCGATGCTTCGTTTTCGAGGATTCACCGCTCGCCTTTGTGCGTGGATATCCTATGCTATCTGAGGAGATAATAGTGTGACAAATCTCTGGCCAGAGTACTAGGTCTGTTTTAGGTAAATGGGTTTACCAAGTAACACATGCGATGTCGCTATTTGATCTCCAAGATGTATGCATGGTTATTGGATCTCTAGCGACTCTCGATTTACCAATGGTCGTTGATCTGATCGGGATATATATGATGAAAATGAACCGAATGTTCATATGGACCTGGGCCCGCCCCAGGCCCATTGGGCTGGTTCAAGCCCATCATGAGTCTACTTATACATGACCTAGGGCAGCATAGCTAGACACTACAACTCACACCTAAACCCTACTAGCCGCCGCCCCTCACCTCCACTCTCCCTCTCGGCCGCCGCCCTCACGCGCCGCCGTGCCGCCGCCATGTGCCGCCGCCTTCGTGGTTGGACTTGTTCCGACCACCACGATGAGGAGATTCCATTCATGGTAAATTCGTCAGCTCTTCTAGTGCAGACTGACGAAGGAGTTGTGTTTCCAATCGTGGACCGGATTCGGAGAACTACCGTCGCCAACCGTTGAAGTGCCAGTTTCCTTGTGAAACTGGTCGGATCCAGGCGCCTAGATGCCGACAAGATAAAGCTCTAAAACATCCTATGAATGTTTTATTGCTTTCATTATTATGTATTGACCGTTCCCGGTGCAACTTTTTAAAACTTCCGCTGTGCCCCGGGAAACGGGATCCGGATCCGCCGCTGCGCCAACAACTATGCCTCCCAGACATGCTAGAGATCAGCAGGATGATGATGCACCTCATCCTACCCAACCCCCGTAGTTGACGCCATATGAGAGGGCTAGCGTGGACATGCTAGCCGGGATCACCATATTGTTGGAGAGGCAGTCGGAGAGACCTGGGAAGTCCCATGAGGAGCATGCGGCTGAGCGGTTCCGTAAGCAAGGACCCAAGGAGTTTGCTGGGACTATAGATCCGCGCGTAGCTGAGGAGTGGATCCGTTCCCTGGAGACCATCTTTTCCTATACAGGATGCTGACTTGGTTAGATGCGCCATCTTTATGATGAAGGGAGATACAGCACTCTGGTGGGAGGGTGCCGTGGTTGGATTGGTTTTGGAGGACCTGACCTGGGAGAGGTTCAAGGTCATCTTCTTCGAGAAGTACTTCACAGTGGAAACCTGAAGTCAGCTGATTATGGAGTTCGTGAGTCTCCGCCAGGGAGACAAGTCTGTAACCGAGTATGTTCGACAATTCGAGCAGAGGGGTGTCACTTTGTGGCCTCGATCGAGCTGGTAGAGAGTGAGAAATGAGGTAGTTCACTGATGCGCTGAGACCAGACATCCGCCACGATGTCGACATGGAGGACGTGACGACGTACATGGTGGAAGTTTAACCGAGCTTACCGGTCGGAGAGGGCCGGAAGGACATGAGGATGAATTTTCAGCGGAAGAGGCAGTTGCAGCAGCCGCCAGGGGACAGTCTTCGCAGCAGCCAGCGAAGAGACCATATCAGGGGCCTCCTAAGGGCCCAACTCCTTAGGGGCCACAGTACCACAGACCACAGGGCCAACAAAGGCCGCAGAAGTAGGGGGCCAGTGCTCCTAGACCTGGAGGGACGCCAGTGTGGAAGGAGTGCCATAAGCAACATCCAGGGTCGTGCATGGCAGGAACTGGCAGGTGTTACCACTGAAAGGAGCCGGGGAATATTTCTAGGTATTTTTAGAGTAGGTGCCCAACTATCCAACTTGTGGCGTGTGGGTTCTTGTTGACTCTTTGTAAAACGATCTTTATTTATGAAATTCGCATTCTTTTATGGCATTCTTTATCTTCATTATTTTATAATGTTAACAATTGTGTTGGATAAAGACCTGGAATTCACCATAGTGTATATTAGATGTGATAGTGGATATGATGGCTATCATGAAACACATCTAATAGTCACTGTATATTCTAAACTCGTTCCTAGTCGATTGGGCCGTCAAAATGAGGATAAGGCCGCACGAGCTTGAGACTAGCATCTGCGATGTGAAGTACCACGTTTCATTGGTAGGAAACATTGTGATGTTCTGAGCATGCATATGGATAGTGACCTGGTGATCTATCGAACTACCCTCGTTCGGACTTTCCAAGTGGTTACCATTTGTCGAGTGGATTAAGTCCGAGGTCTTGGTTGTATAGATTAGCCCTCATTACTCGAAACGTCATTGAGACTCTACCTGATAGTTGCCTCACTTTGACCCGTTTACCGACTCAGTTGGGGTCATCAAGTGGCAGGATTGGGTGAGGTCCCGATGCATGTAGGAGTTGATTCTTCGTTGTCGAGGATTCACCGCTCGCCTTTGTGCGTGGATATCCTATGCTATTTGAGGAGATAATAGTGTGACAAATCTCTAGCCAGAGTACTAGGTGTGTTTTAGGTAAATGGGTTTACCTAGTAACACATGCGATGTCGCTATTTGATCTCCAAGATGTATGCATGGTTATTAGATCTCTAGCGACTCTCGATTTACCAATGGTCATTGATCTGATCGGGATATTTGTGTTGAAAGGACCGTACTGTACGCTAACCATGACCGACTGGTTCTTGCAGGCACTATCAGTGATACCTAGGGGATCATGGGGAGATGTGCTAGACGCTTTACCATGATCCGATGGGTTAGTCCGAAAATGTGGTTTCGGATTCGCAAATTTTGTGAGCCCACGGTTAATGGGTTTACCTAGTAACACATGCGATGTCGCTATTTGATCTCCAAGATGTATGCATGGTTATTAGATCTCTAGCGACTCTCGATTTACCAATGGTCATTGATCTGATCGGGATATTTGTGTTGAAAGGACCGTACTGTACGCTAACCATGACCGACTGGTTCTTGCAGGCACTATCAGTGATACCTAGGGGATCATGGGGAGATGTGCTAGACGCTTTACCATGATCCGATGGGTTAGTCCGAAAATGTGGTTTCGGATTCGCAAATTTTGTGAGCCCACGGTTAGCTGTATCCCTGAACCATTGTGGGTCACACAATGTAATGCCCAAAATCATTAAGAAGAGGATTAGTCTAATAATTCCGATATTGAAGAATTGATGAAGTTTGATTATGAGCTCGGATTTCTTCTGGAAGTGTTGGGTGATTAAGGAACAATGTATCGTTAAATCGCGCTAAGTGTGAGAACCAGACGAAGTAACCAGGCGAAGCGATTTGATAAAATCAGCAGCAGGTTACTGTAGCTCGTGGCTGGTTTAATTTTGAAATTCAGTTGAAGCGTGAAGCGTTATTCTTGATTACAGCTGGAAGCAGACGCGCGAATACAAGGGTCAATGAGAAAGCGCCACGTGTTGGTTACTATACGAGGAATCAACAGCAAGAGTTCATTACGCATCTGCTGGTTTATGTACCTACTGGTTTGTGATGTATCGGCTGGTTGATGATGACGTAGGTGCGACGTCGTCGTTTTAAACGCGAACCAGTCGAGGAGAGTATGTGGAGATTGGTTCCAGCTGAGAAAATAATACGACATCGTTTTGACTTATGACTATGAGCCTCGATACGATGTCGTTTAGCAACCAGGCGAGGAATTGGAAATCAGTCGATAGATTGTTGTATCTGCTGGTTATCCAGTCGAGGGAACAATGCGACACCGTTTTGATTGTGAAACAGGGAATGTTGATACGATGGCGTTTCGACTAATGTTGCGAAATCAGCCGTTGGAATAAGAGAGCAACCAGCTGCTGGTTTCTTTTAATAAAGGTGATACCAGCTGATGACATGTAACGACGTCGTTGGAATTAGTTATAACGACATCGTTTTGAGTTTTGAAGTGTTGTGACTGGATTTATGTTGCGACTGGATTCATGTTGCGACTGGTTGCGACTACAGCTGGTTGTTGCTTCTGCTGAAAAACAAGAGAACGATATTCTAACAGCAACTGAGGAAGATCAACAGCAGTTGAGGAATCTGTTTATCGTTATCCACTTTCGAAGCGGTGGAAGTATATCCTGTTTGAATACTCAGCATGACACGTGGAATTCGAATTGAACACGTTGGAAATGCTGCAGAAAAACAGAGACCGTTGTCTATAAATAAGAGTGAATTCGAAATGCTGAGAACATCCTGACTACAGATATCGGACTTTGATTCTGTGAAGTTCTCAGGAAGTGAAGAACAGGGCTTAAGAACACTGATTGAAGTATTTGAAAACAGAGGAACGAAGGTATAATCTGACAGAAGAGTCAGGAACTAGATTACTCGAGAATGATATTTCTTGAGTATTCCGCTGAAATCACACACATGTTTGATTATTGTTCTTGATTTAGAACTTGAGTTGTGTATGTGTCGATCCATCACAGGTACTTGATCTTTTATATTTGCATGAGTTTGCATATTGAAGAGAATTGAATTGATTCTAATCGCCAGGACTGAGTTGGCCTGATTTTCAAAGCCGGAGATGGTTTCGATAGATGAATATTCATGTCAAGATCGGATACGAATCTTGATGGCGTCGAACTGATATGGAATCAATTCTGAAATAGAAGAAGGGAACTAGAATCATTTCATTACATTGCATTTGTTTTACAGTTGATAAACTGTTGTGTATTCTACTGTTACTATTATACCTGCTGATTATACTGAGATGATTCTCACCGGAGTT
>KV002934.1:272281-292277 GCA_001598015.1 Dorcoceras hygrometricum
TAGCCGTGGGCCCACAACCATTGTGGCTCCGGAATCACAATTCCGGACTTGCCCATCGGATCATGGTAAGAGCGTCCAGCAACATCGCCCCATGATCCCCTAGGTATCACTGATAGTGCCTGCAAGAACCAGTTGGCGTGGTTAGCGTACAGTACGGTCCTTTCAATCCATATATCCCGATCAGATCAACGACCATTGGTAAATCGAGAGTCGCTATAGATCCGATAGCTATGAATACATCTTGGAGATCTAATAGTGACATCGCGAGTGTAACTAGGTAAACACATTTACCTAAAACACTTCTAGTACTCTGGCCAGAGATTTATACACTATTATCCCCTCAGATAGCATAGGATATCCACGCATGTCTGCGAGCGGTGAATCCTCGACAACGATGCATCGACTCCTACATGCATCGGGGTCTCACCCAATCCCGCCGCCTAATGACCCCAAGTGAGTCGGCAAACGGGTCAAAGTGAGATGCCTATCATGTAGAGTCTCAATGACGTTTTTAGTCGTGAGGACTAATCAGTACAACCAAGACCTCGGACTTATCCACTCGACAAATGGTAACAACTTGAAAAGTCCGAACGAGGGTAGTTCGATAGATCACCAGGTCACTATTTATCTGCATGCTCAGAACATCACAATGTTCCCTACCAATGAAACATGGTACTTCGCATCGCAAATACTAGTCTCGAGCTCGGGCGGCCTTATCCTCATTTTGACGGCCCAATCGACTAGGAACTAATTCAGAATACACAGTGACTATTAGATGTGTTTCATGATAGCCGTCATACCCACTATCACATCTAACATACACTATAGTGCATTCTAGGTCTTTACTCAACGCAATTGTTAATCATTATACAACACAATGAAAGTAAAGAATGCCATATAGATAAATGCGAATATCATATATAAAGATTGTTTCATACAAGAGTCTATAAACCCACACGCCACAAGTTGGCTAGTTGGGCATCTACTCTAACAATCTCCCACTTGCCCTTAAGCCAACTACTCATCAGACGCAGTCCCATCGTTTCGTGATGTTTTTCAAACAACGGTCCAGGCAAGGGCTTCGTAAGTGGATCAGCAACGTTGTCCGCAGAGGCGACTCTCTCAACTGCTATGTCACCTCTAGCCACAATATCCCGGATTATGTGGTATTTCCTCAGTATGTGTTTGGATCTTTGGTGAGACCTAGGCTCCTTTGCTTGCGCAACGGCACCCGTGTTGTCGCAGTACACCGGGACTGGACCAACTCCATTAGGAATGACGCCCAGCTCTTGGACAAAATTCCTTATCCAAACCGCCTCCTTAGCAGCAGCTGATGCTGCGATGTACTCAGCCTCAGTGGTTGAATCCGCGATGGTGTCTTGCTTGGAACTCTTCCAAGAGACAGCACCACCATTGAGCATGAACACAAATCCAGAGGTTGACTTCGAATCATCCACGTCACACTGGAAGCTAGAATCAGTGTAGCCTTCCAGTTTCAGTTCACCACCCCCATAGACCATGAACATATTCTTAGTCCTTCACAAGTACTTAAGAATATCCTTCACAGCCTTCCAATGCAATTGGCCGGGGTTGGCCTGGTAGTGGCTCGTGACACTCAGAGCATATGCGACATCCGGTCTAGTGGAGATCATGCCATACATAATACTACCTATTGCCAAGGCATATGGCACACGTGTCATACTCTCTATCTCCTCATCAGTCTTCGGATACATAGACTTAGATAGAGTGACCCCGTGGCACATAGGTAGGTGTCCTCTCTTGGACTCTTCCATAGAGAACCTCTTAAGTATGGTATCAATGTAGGTAGCTTGGGTGAGTCCGAGCATCCGTTTAGATCTATCCCGATAGATCTGTATTCCAAGAATATAAGACGCTTCACCCATGTCCTTCATCGAAAATCGGCTAGACAGCCATACTTTAGTTGATTGCAACATTCCTACATCATTCCCAATGAGTAGAATGTCATCAACATAAAGTACGAGAAACGTCACAGCACTTTTAACTACCTTCTTGTACACACATGGCTCCTCGGGATTCTTGATGAAACCAAATTCCTTAATTGTTTCATCGAATCTCAGGTTCCAACTTCGCGATGCTTGTTTGAGACCGTAGATCGATCTCTGAAGCTTGCATACCTTATGCTTGCTTCCAACAGATGTGAAACCCTCAGGCTGCGTCATATATATCTCTTCCTTAATGTTTCCATTAAGGAACGCATTTTTCACATCCATTTGCCATATCTCATAGTCGTACCATGCGGCTATGGCTAACAAGATTCTAATCGACTTGAACATTGCGACTGGCGAGAAGGTTTCATCATATTCAACACCTTGCCTTTGAGTGTAACCTTTCTCGACCAGTCGCGCCTTGTAGGTCATTACCTTACCATCAGGCCCAAGTTTCCTCTTGTATACCCATTTACACCCAATAGGAACAATTCCTTCGGGAGGATTGACAAGAGTCCAAACTTGGTTATCATGCATCGAGTAAAACTCAGACTGCATTTCTTCAAGCCACAGATTAGAATCAGCATCGGAAATTGCCTCCTTGAAAGTTCTTGGATCAGATCCAACAACATGATCACTTTGATCATCTTCAAGGAGAAAACCATATCTCAGGAGCCCTAGGGACCCTTTCGGATCTCCTAGAAGCGACCATTTCTGGTACTGGCTCTGGAGGTGCGGGACTTCGATTGGATCTCGAACCTCTTTGAGTTCTACTATTTTGCCTTTTATATCAAGTAGAAATTCTCTTTCCATAAAGGCGGCATTCCTAGAAACAAACACTTTTGTTTCACTTGGATAGTAGAAGTAGTATCCAATGGAATTCTTTGGATACCCAATGATGTAGCATAAGATGGATCTCGTATCCAGCTTATCTCCCACTGTCTGATTCACGTAAGCAGGACATCCCCAAATCCTCATGTATGAGTACTTGGGTGGTTTGCCCATCCATATCTCATATGGAGTCTTATCCACTGCCTTGGTGTGGACATTGTTTAACAACATTACCGTCGTTTCGAGCGCATAGCCCCAAAACGAGGTAGGAAGTTCAGTGAAGCTCATCATAGATCGAACCATGTCCAACAAGGTCCGATTACGACGCTCCGCTACACCATTGAGCTGTGGTGTGGCCGGAGGGGTCCACTGTGCGAGAATACCATTCTCTTTTAGATACTCTTGAAATTCAGCACTTAAGTATTCACCACCTCGATCAGATCGAAGTGCTTTAATACTTTCGCCTAATTGATTTTCTACTTCAGCCTTGAATTCTTTGAACCTTTCAAAGGATTCAGACTTGTGCTTCATCAAGTACGAGTACCCATACCTAGAGAAATCGTCGGTAAAGGTGATGAAGTATGTGTGACCGTATTTAGTACCAATACTAAACGGGCCACACACATCAGTATGGATCAAATCCAATAGGCCTTGAGCACGCTCACCCTTACCCTTGAAGGGTTGCTTAGTCATCTTTCCCTTAAGACAAGACTCACAAGTTGCTAGGGAGTTAATGTCTGACAGGTCAAACATGTCACTCCTAACTAACTTGTTCATCCTACTTAGAGAAATATGACCTAGCCTAGCGTGCCAAAGTTGTGCTGGGTTTAAGTTATCGTGTTTCCTTTTAATCGTTGTTGTATGTGCTTCGACATCGCGAGTTGGAACATCTTTTAATTTTAAGGTGTATAAATCGTTTTCACGTTCCCCAATTCCAATTAAACATTCATTCTTGTTATATTGCAAATCGAATTAGCAAACATACAAGAATATCCATCACTATCAAGCATAGAAACAGAAATAATGTTCTTTATTAATTCGGGAACAAATAAAACGTTTATCAATAACAACTTTAAAATCAGAAGACAGAAATAAATAAACATCTCCTATAGCTACTGCAACAACTCTTGCTCCATTGCCAAGCCTCAAGTGGGTCTCACCCTCTCTAAGACGTCGGCTTCTTGTCATCATCTTTACCTTTCGCAGTTCGCAACTGCTCGAGGTACTCCTTGCAGTTCCTCCTCCAATGCCCAGGCTTGTGGCAGTGGTGGCAAACATCCTCACTCTTATTTGGCTTGGAAGCCTTTGCCATTGGCTTCTTGGTGGGCTTTTCCTCCTTCGCAGGGGCAGAACGCTTCTTTACCCTTGTGTCTGGGTCCCTTCTTTGCAGAAGAGCCCATAATGAGGACGGGTTTTGTCCTTCTTTATGGTTCCTTCAAACACTACAAGCATGTTAACCACCTCTTCAAGGGTGGCTGCCAGCTTGTTCATGTTGAAGTTGATCACAAAGGGGTCAAATGCAGCGGGTAGTGAGAGGAGAAGTACATCCACCGACAGCTCGTGTGGAAGTGCGATATCAAGGCCCGACAGCTTTTCAACGAGCCCAATCATACGAACCCCATGCTCGCGGACCAAAGTACCATCGTGCATGCGGCTCGTCATACGCTCCTTGACAGTCGTGAACCTCTCATGTCGAGAGTTCTCCCCGTACAGTTCTTTGAGATGAAAAAGTATGTCAGCAGCATACTTCGTTTTCTCAAAGCGCCGTTGCATTTCATTGGACATCGACGCCATCACATAACATCGAGCTTTAACCTCATCGTCCCTCCATTGTTTAAACGTGATCAAGTCCTCAGGGCTAATACCGGCAGGGGTTTCCTCCGGAGGACTCTTCTCTATCGCATAAAGAAGTTTCTCCGAATCCAATACAATATTGAGGTTGCGGAGCCAGTTTTGGTAGTTTAGACCGGTGAACCTGTTGCTATCCAGTATAGCAGCAAGTGGATTTTTCATCGAAGACATTATATATGCAGTAATACTGAAAAGGAAAAACAGACAAACATCACTAACTATATATAAAATAATCACTAAGACATAAAACAAGGTCGTTAAGTTTTATGAATTACCCTCCCACTATTTTAACGATTTCACCACCCTCTAATGAAATCGAGAAAGCAAGTTTCTTTAGTGGGTACACGGAGCCCAATCAAGCGATCATGGACCCGAATAATATCAGCCATCCATGACCCCCAAAAGGTGGTTTCCGATTGCAACCGGTGCAACCTCCATGTATTCACCTCACGTCAATGTAAGGGCCAAATAATATGACGTCGTTTACTATCACGTGTCAAGATGACCCATCATTGTTGAGTCGTGAAGGACGGTCCCCTTAACGTCCCCAATAATATGAGCCAACGTTAAAGGGAGTTCCAACCGAACTCACAACAATTGTCAATGGCGCGGACAGCTTTTCGGCATACATGACCCCCTCAATAATATGATCCGGGCCATGTATATGGGTAGCAACGGCGTACACCCATTGTTGATGGAAGGTAGGGAAATTTAAACAAATTTAAATACCCTTTAGTTTATCGAATAAACATTTATCTTGATATTAGTTTTAAATCGTATTTAAAACGAGGGATTTTATTTTCGAAAATTTGGTCTCATGCAGATATTTTAAATAAAATTTAAAACATGCGGATTCAACTAACTATATATCACATATATGATAAAAACATTGGGATGATCGATCGCGAGAGCTATGCGGTCCGTGGTTGCCAGCCACGGACCTGGGTCCAATCCTAGGGGTAATGCAACATGCAATGCAATCCTATTACAATGCTTCCGGTTTTACAGATCTTCGGTCTTCAATATCTTTGATCGTCATTGTCCACCGTCTTCGGATGTCCTCCCACTAAATCTAGTGATTTACATTTAAATATACCATGACATATAAGGGATACATTTATCAAGGGGTGGGAACGGGGCACAAACAGGCCACTTAAAATGATAATCAATGATATTAATACAACCGAATCACAAAAACCTATCGCATACACCTAACAAATTGGGCACGGCTCTCGATCATCCCAATCATGCAGATAATCTAATTAACATGCATAAATTTAAATAATCAAATTATTTATCACAAAATCAAATTTTAATCATAAAATCGCATTTTATAATAAAATCGTATTTTGTCGATAAAATCAAATTTTAATCAACAAAATCATATTTAATTATAAAATCATATTTTACAATTAAAATCGTATTTCGCTATTTTAATTGCATCATATTTGGGCCAAAACAATTTTGGGCCCAAAAATCTCAAGATTTCAAAATCGACCAAAATGGGCCCGATATCGTATATCGGCCCAAAAACTTCACGGGCTGCCCGGGACAGGCCCGAACAAAACCCTAGAAAGAAATCAGTCGTCACGATATCACCGGACATCGTCGCGCAACCATGCGCGAAGCGGCGCACAGCCATGGCGCAACAATTGCGCAAGGCTGCTGGATCGTCGCGCGGACATCGTGCGAAGACGGCGCCCAGCATTCGGCCGATGTGCGCGGCCAGCGCGCAACGAGGTGCGCGTGGCTGCTTGCCACGGCCGGCCACCATGCGCGACCAGTGCTCATGGCGTCGCGTGCGCTGTTGCGCGCACGATGGGCCGCCGCACGAGGAGGTGGCCGGCCGGTCGGTTTTAAAAAAAAATTTTTGTTGTTTCGATTTTAAAAACGAGATCTGATGCAATATGGCAGTATTGTAATGATCAGATCCGAGCCCTGGCTCTGATACCACTGTTGGGGAATCGTGGTGGATCCGGATCACGCCTCCCGACGAGGCAGCGGAGAACAAAATTTTGACCGGGAGACGATCAATACAATAAAATCAAACACAACCATAGATGGTTTTAGTTGATTACCTTGCTGGCAACTCGTGCTTGGCCCCGACTAGTTTCGCGAGGAAACCGGCACTTCACGGTAGGCGGCGGTAGACTACATCAATCAGGTCCATGACCGGAAGCGAGACTCCTTCATCAGCCTGCACTAGAAGGCCTGACAAGATCAGCGCGGACGGATTCTCCTCGTAAAGTTGGCCGGAACAAATTCCGGTGAAGCAAGGCGGCGCAAGGCGCAAGGCAGCTTTTGAGAGAGGAGAGGGGGCGGCGCTTTTAGCTAGGGTTAGCGTTTTTATTAATGAATTGTTAGTTATGAAGCCTAATTCTACATTAAGTAGACTCATGATAGACTTGGACCGGCCCAACGGGCCCGGGTCCAACGGATGAACATTCGGTTCATCCCTATCACCGTGACTTCATCATAACTCCGATCGCCGATCAGATCGGACGGATTGACTCAGTTTAAAAACTGAATACTATGATCTGAAAAACCATTTTTCAGAACCCCAGTGCAAAATGACCGTTTTGCCCCTCAACAGCGGAAATCACGATTTGACCCCTGTTGACTTTTAGGAAGTCGCACTCCCCAAAATCCTCTTCTCATGCTCAACACATTGAGCTCAGTATCCGTGCGTGAATCTCGAATCCAGTACTTGTGTGACCCTCAATGGTTCAGGGATACAGCTAGCCGTCGGCCCACAACCATTGTGGCTCCGGAATCACAATTTCGGACTTGCCCATCGGATCACGATAAGAGTGTCTAGCAACATCGCCCCATGATCCCCTAGGTATCACTGATAGTGCCTGCAATAACCAGTTGGTCGTGGTTAGCGTACAGTACGGTCCTTTCAATCCATATATCCCGATCAGATCAACGACCATTGGTAAATCGAGAGTCGCTATAGATCCGATAGCTATGCACACATCTTGGAGATCTAATAGTGACATCGCGAGTGTAACTAGGTAAACACATTTACCTAAAACACTTCTAGTACTCTGGCCAGAGATTTATACACTATTATCCCCTCAGATAGCATAGGATATCCACGCATGTCTGCGAGCGGTGAATCCTCGACAACGATGCATCGACTCCTACATGCATCGAGGTCTCACCCAATCCCGCCTCCTAATGACCCCAAGTGAGTCGGCAAACGGGTCAAAGTGAGACGCCTATCATGTAGAGTCTCAATGACGTTTCGAGTCGTGAGGCTAATCAGTACAACCAAGACCTCGGACTTATCCACTCGACAAATGGTAACCACTTGGAAAGTCCGAACGAGGGTAGTTCGATAGATCACCAAGTCACTATCTATCTGCATGCTCAGAACATCACAATGTTCCCTACCAATGAAACATGGTACTTCGCATCGCAGATACTAGTCTCGAGCTCGGGCGGCCTTATCCTCATTTTGACGGCCCAATCGACTAGGAACAAATTCAGAATACACAGTGACTATTAGATGTGTTTCATGATAGCCGTCATACCCACTATCACATCTAACATACACTATAGTGCATTCTAGGTCTTTACTCAACGCAATTGTTAATCATTATACAACACAATGAAAGTAAAGAATGCCATATAGATAAATGTGAATATCATATATAAAGATTGTTTCATACAAGAGTCTATAAACCCACACGCCACAAGTTGGCTAGTTGGGCATCTACTCTAACAGTCTCAACCACTAGTGGATCGACTGCTGGATCCACTACTGGATCAACAATATGCGCTGCTGCTGATTCTTCTAGTTCAACTACTGGTGAGGTCTCCACAATTGGATCAACCGAAACTGTTCCAACTGCTGGTTCTGTCACTTCTGATTAAAAAACTGGTTCTTCTACTGCTGATTCAACCATAGGAACATAGACAGTTGTTTCAACTGGTACACTTTCAACGGCTGTCTCACCAGCCCCCTCTGCGGCTGGTCGCTCAAAAACATCATCATCAGAGCCTTGTGGCATGACCAACCTCCTTTTCCTCTTCTGAGATTTCCTCTTATGCGCGGGAGGTTGCTCAGCTGGTGCAGCGGTGGTTGCCTCAACAATTTGGATAGGTAAGGCTTCTTGGGCAACTGCTACGATTTCCAAAGTGTCCTTTGATGACACTGGTTTGCCCTTCGAGGTCCTCTTTTTCTTCACTACTGGTGCCGCCTCAGCATCGTCACCAGCTGGTCTCTTCTTAGACACAGCCTTTTTAACAGGTGTTCTCTTCACCTTTGGTACATCTGCTACATTCTCTCCACTGACCTTATCAGTTACTGCAATGTACCGATGCACTGTCTTCTCTGTCATGATCTTTGAAGAAGGGAACTCCGACGATTCTCCCATCTCCAAGTTCTGAACGTTCTCCAGCAGCAGACTAATTTGAATAGCGTAACCCTTGGCCTGCCTTGTTGCCGGAGTTACCATGTTCTTCAGGATATTGAACAAAACACTGCTCCAGTTAACTTTCACTCCACAAGTGACTGCGGTAATCATCTGAAACTTTTCTTGAGTCAGAGAATCAAAGGACCCTGCCTTTACTGTATTGTTTTTGCCATAATATCACAGAGAAGATGAAACTATAACTTCATTGCTTTCTTTTTCCCTGAGGTGCTTACTGGTTCGCCCGAAAGAGAGACGATGCTCTTCGCATCAAATACCACATCCTTAGGAATCTCCGATAACTCTGTTAAACCCTGAATCGGAAGTTCAAACGTCTCTGCAAACATTGTCTCAGAAATCTCCACATTCACGCCGTTCACTGTACTAATCACCAACCCATCTCTCACTGAGCCGTTTTGGAAGAACTCAATCACTGAATCTTCATATAACACCGTCGGGCAACCCAGAAATCCTGTCAGGCCAGAATCTACAAGAGATTGAAACATTGCAACCATACCTGGGTTGTCCATGGCTAGGACAGAGTCGAAGTCGACATAGTGTTGATGAACAGGGATGATGCCATTTTCCTTGTTGTGAAAGATATTAGACGCCTGTAAAATAGTTGCAAAGAGAGAGCACGCAGAGGATACGAATGCTCGAGAGTAAATTTATGCAAGGTAAGACACGAAATAGTTAGCACCGTAATATATTAGGAGTGTGAAAAATTAAAGGATTGGAAACGGTGTAGATGTGACTTTTCGAATGATGACAACACGTGTCAATCATCCAGCGGCGCGTACAATTTTTGAAATGATTTTGAAGATATTTTCAAAATATTTACTCGTACATTGTAAAAGGTTTTTCAAAATATTTTAATCGAACAAGGTACAAAGTTAATAGATGCGCGCCAATATTTATATATGTCACAACTGCTAGTCAGCAATTGTTATTAACATCACTGCTGGTGCAGCAATAGTAATAACTTCACTGCTGGTGTTTAATGTATCGCAAGGGACGAGCAAGATATGATCACAAATAAGTATCGACTATGTATATGCAACATCTGAGT
Source organism: Dorcoceras hygrometricum (assembly GCA_001598015.1). Taxonomy (NCBI): domain Eukaryota; kingdom Viridiplantae; phylum Streptophyta; class Magnoliopsida; order Lamiales; family Gesneriaceae; genus Dorcoceras; species Dorcoceras hygrometricum. The sequence goes on from KV002934.1 coordinate 282,421, forward strand.
GTATCCAGATGTCACATATTCATCCGACGTCACACTTAACAATTCAGATCCTGGTTCCCCCTGCGACTGGTATTTTCCAACGCAAGAAACTTGCCTCAACTGAAAGTCTTCGTTCCTCCTGAACAAGAGACTCGTAGCTGATTTAAACAACGGCTGTCAACCTGTAAAATTGTTAGAGCACAGACAAATCATGGCAATTCAAGAAGACCTAATATGTTTCTAAAATAAGAAAACTTAGCGTCTGGTAGAGGCTTTGTGAAGATGTCAGCTACTTGCTGCTCAGTCGACACATACTCCAGCCGGATGTCTTTCTTTAGCACATGGTCCCTTATAAAATGATGCCTGATGTCGATGTGCTTTGTTCTTGAATGCAGTACTGGATTCTGGGTGATCGCAATTGCACTAGTGTTGTCGCAGAGAATAGTCGCTTCAGAAGCATCAACTCCATAGTCCTTCAGCTGATGTTGTATCCAGAGGATTTGAGCACAGCAGCTACCAGCTGCAAGATACTCTGCCTCAGCTATTGACGTTGCGATGGTAGTCTGCTTCTTACTAAACCAGGAAATCAGTCGATCTCCTAAGAATTGACAAGTCCCACTTGTGCTTCTACGATCAATCCTGCATCATGCGTAATCTGCATCACTATAACCGATCAGTTGAAAGCCTGAGTCTTTGGGATACCAAAGACCCACGTTGGAAGTACCCTTTAAATATTTCAATATCCGCTTTACAGCTATGTAATGCGATTGCTTTGGCTCTGCTTGGAATCTAGCACACATACAGACAGCAAACATGATGTTTGGTCTGCTAGCAGTTAAATATAGCAAAGAGCCTATAATACAACGATACAATGATACCTCTATGGCAGATCCAGCTTCGTCTTTATCTAACTTTATCAAAGAGCTCATCGGGGTTGCAGCTGCTGAACAATTGTCCATGCCAAATTTCTTCAGCAGTTCTTTCGTATATTTTGCCTGGTTAATGAATATACCATTCTCCAGCTGTCTAACATGTAAACCCAGAAAGAACGTGAGATCCCCCATCATGCTCATCTCGAATTTGTCCTGCATAAGCTTCGAAACTTTCTGGCACAGTTTGGGGTTAGTTGACCCAAATATAATATCATCAACATATATTTGTACCAATAGAACATGATCAGCTTTCACAAATTTAAATAGAGTTTTATCTGCTGTGCCTATTGTGAAATCATGCTCGATTAAAAACTTAGACAGTGTATCATACCAAGCTCTGGGTGATTGCTTCAACCCATATAGAGCTTTATCCAGTTTGTAAACAAAGTCTGGATGTGTATGATTTATGAAGCCAGGAGGTTGTGCAACATACACTTCCTCTGTTAAGATGCTATTTAGAAAGGCACTCTTAACATCCATCTGAAAGACTTTGAAGTATTTAAATGCAGCATATGCAAGAAACATGCGGATGGCTTCTAACCTAGCTACTGGTGCGAAGGTCTCATCAAAATCTATGCCTTCCATTTTCCTAAATCCTTGCGCTACCAGCCTAGCTTGGTTTCTAGTTACTATGCCATCTTCATTCAGTTTATTCCTAAAGACCCACCTAGTTCCTATAATTGAATGGTTAGAAGGTCTAGGTACAAGTGTCCAAACATTATTACGTTTAAACTGGTTAAGTTCTTCTTGCATTGCTTCTATCCAGCTGGGGTCAGCTAAGGCCTCATCTATCTGCTTAGGCTCTATATGCGAGATAAATGCGGAATCAAAATGATCATGCATTAGCTAGCCTCGTGTGCGAACAGGAGATTCGAAATTACCTATGACTTGCTCGGGTGGATGATTTTTATTCCACCGAATATCAAGTCCAATTGGATTTGCTCCTTTTTCCCCCTGTGTCGCTGGCTGGTTCACGACTGGATCAGCTGACGCCAATTTATGTTGAACATTGTTGGCTTGTGCGTCTGCTTCCAGATGTTGTGATCGTTGTTCCAGAGGTGAGCTAGGATCAGCTCTTGTTTCAGTTGATGGTCTGGATACCAGTTGATGATCTCTTGCGACTGGTTTACTAGCTGTTGGTCCTGATACTGGTTGATATGATGTACTCGCAACTGGTTGTCCAGAAGTTGGTTCTGATGCCAACTGGTATGATGTGCTCGTGACTGGTGCATCAGCAGTTGATCTTGATTTTAGTTGATGATATCTTGCGGCTGATGCAACGTCTGGTTGGACAACATCTAGTTGAGCGACGTCTGGTTGGATAGCATCTTGATTCTTTGTCGTTTCATTCCCAGCAGCTGGTACACTTGGGGCAATTTGATCATGCGTCTGATCCACATTAGTTAAATCAATAACTACTGGATTACCTTCCAGATCCTGTTGATCATTGTTATGCGTTGTGACCACTGCTGGTTGTTCTTCCTCAGCTGAATATCTTTTTGGCACATCGTCGTCTGATTCTTCAAGACTTGTTGACTCCAGACGTGAACACAAGTCATGTAAGCTTGCAGCTGAATTTGACTTGAAACTAGTTTCATCAAATACCACGTGTGCTGATTCCTCAACTGTTAAGCTTCGGTTGTTGAAGATACGATACGCTTTGCTCACAGCTAAATATCCTAAGAAGATACCTGCATCAGATTCAGGTTCAAAGGCTGTTAGATGCTTCTTGCCATTATTATGAATGAAACACTTGCATCCAAACACCCTAAAGTAAGAAATATCAGGTTTCTTGCCATGCCAGATCTCATATGGGGTTTTATCATGCATCCTATTAATCATCGATCTGTTTTGAGTATAACACGTTGTGTTAACTGCTTCTGCCTAGAATTTTTGTGAAATCCCGGAATATGAAATCATAGATCTAGCAGCTTCTTTTAAAGTGCGGTTTCTCTTTTCAGCTAACCCGTTTTGCTGAGGAGTTCTAGCTGCTGAGAGCTCATGCTTTATCCCCATGTCTTCCAGATAAGAAATTAATTTAAAATTTAGAAACTCAGTACCGCGATCACTTCTTATTCGGTTGACTGAACAAGATCTGTCATTTTGTAAACGTTTTAAAAGACGTATCAGCTGGTCGACGGTTTCAGATTTTTCTTTTAAAAACAACACCCCAAGTATATTTTGTAAAATCATCAACAACTGCAAGGGTGTAATTCGTTCCCCCTAAGCTCGTTACTGAAATAGGACCAAAAAGATCCATATGCAAGAGCTCAAGGCAACGGGAAGAACGTTTTCCGCCTTTATTTTTGAAAATTGATTAATTTGTTTACCCAGCTGACATGCTACGCAGATCTTATCCTTATAGAAACTGATTTTTGGCAGACCAGAAACCATATCATGTTGACTCAATTTAGCAAGTGTGTTGAGTTAAGCGTGCAAGAGGGAGAACAGTACTGGGATGGGTGACCTCCTGGGAAGTTCTCGTACGTCAAGCTGCTGACGTTGCGCCGCTTGATCTGGTTGGCCATGTGGGCTGTAAAAGTGTGATGCCAGATCTTAACGGGTAATACTATCTCTGCTGGGGATAGGGCCGGCGTTAGGGGAAGGGTAAGACTGATCTCTAAGGGAATTGACAGCACCAGCAGTTAGACACGCACCTCCCCTGACTCATGGGCCTAATAGTCCAACCCTAACGCACATAATAGGTGCACTCTGCACTGCCACATTATAAGGAAATAAAGTTGCACCTTGGCTAACAGCTATAGCTTTTGGCCTAGTGTTAAGCGCTTGATCCTAACAAAGTGTTTTGAATGCAATATGATTCATTCTTTGATGCCACAGCCAGCTCTTGGAAGAACCAACTGCAAGGCACAAATGCTCAAATTCCAGCTGATCTGACCAATTGATTATGTAGGTATTCCCCGAACGTTTGCCTACCAATACAGTCAGACCACTTGGACTCTGAACCGTGCATGTGTGTTGTTGAAACTGGACTGCATAACCTTTGTCACACAGCTGACTAATGCTAATCAAGTTATAACAAAGGTTATCAACAACTAGGACATCTGAGATAAAGATGTTACCGTGGATAAGCTTACCCTTACCCACAGTGTTACCGTATGCGTTATCACCAAAGACTATCTTTCCGCCTTAGTGTGGAACAACATCTGTCAACAGCTTTGGGTTTCCCTGTCATATGTCGCGCACACCCACTGTCCAGGTACCAGATAGTTGATACATCAGCTGGTTCGTACCTGTTATCCTGCAATTATGAAAACAGCTTTTGGTACCCAATTTTACTTGGGTCCTGATCGGATTACCCCTTTCGGGACCCATACTTGAATTTCCTTGATAGTTTTTCCAGTATAAGTATCCTTAAGGGTCTGTGCATAATTGTGAGATCTGTTGAGTTTTGATTTCATATTCTGACCACTTAGATCTCTCCTCGGCTGAGCCTTTGTCCAACCAGATTTTGCCTTCCTTGAATTACGCCTCGGCTGGTTGGGAACAAAAGACTTGGAACCAGCTTTCGCTTTATCCTTGTCCAGCTTGTTCTTTTGCCAACTGGGCTTGGAATTCTCAGGTCTTTGAAACCGATACCAGCTTTTCCATTATCGTTCAACTTGGGAGAGTTCTGGTCATCAAATGTTATCGACTCATAGCAGTCATATATCACGTTGGCTTTGACAAATCTCATCTTGTTGAACTTGTCATATACCAGCTGTGATTGAGTACTTGTTTCTCCTTCACTGCTTTCACTACTACTGAAACCCAAGCCAGTTCTATCATATACTGACTTTTGGCTTTCTTGCAGTTTGTGGAGAGCACGAGCCGATTGGTTCCAGGAGCTCATTTCTTTAGTTAATATTTCAACTTCAGCCTTGAGCTCACTGGATTCGTTTCTCAACAAATCATTTTCTATCATCAACTTACTCAACTCAGTCTTCAAACTGTCAATATCCTCAAGTTCCTCAGAACTTGATTCAATCGAACTATTTTTCAGACTTATGTTTTCGGCCTTGATTTCCTCAAATGAGTGAGAAAGCTTCCTGTACTCTTTGACCATGTCGTTAAGTGAACTGACAAGATCTTCTTGTGTAAATTCAATATTGGAGAAGTCAAATACCTCGTCGTCAGATGTTTGTTCAGCCATTAGGCAGTGAACCTCCTCTTGTTCACTATCGCTGGATGATGAGCTGCTGGATGAAGATTCTGAATCAGTGTCCGCCCAGCTTTTGGTGCTTTCCTCAGCCACCAGTACTTTGCGATCATGCTTGCGGCTGGATCTTTTGTCACTTCTCGTCCTCATCCGTCTATCTTTGGATCTCTCCTTCGATCTGTCCACAGCTCTTTCATCTTATTTGTCATCTCTGTTGTATCGATCCTCCTTCTTGTATCTATCATCTGTTCTCTTGTCATCTCGCTTGTATCTATCGTCTTTCTTGGGTCTGTTGCACTCAGCTGCAAAATGCCCTGGACGTTCACAGTTAAAACATTTCATATCAGTACTTGCTTTATCAGATTTATGAGAATTATTGTAAGGGGTAGAAGGGTTAAAAGATGTTCTCAAGTATTTCCCAAACCTCTTAACGAAGAGGGACATGACGTCGTCGCTGAGTTGATCAGCTGTCTTGCTTGTGCTTGGAGAGCACTGTTCAGTAGTTGTAGCAGCTAGTGCTTTTGTCGATTGGGATGTTGAGGGTCCAGCTTCTGCTCTTGTTTCCAATTCAAACTCATACGCCTTAAGGTTCACGAACAGATCGTGAAGTTCTAGCTTGTTCAGGTCCTTTGATTCCCTCATCGCCATTGTCTTCACGTCCCACTCTCTGGGAAATGCTCTCATCACCTTCAACGCCAACTCTCTTTTACTGTATTCTTTGACCAAACTGTTTAGCTCAATCACCACACCGCTGAATCGCTCATCGAACTCTGTCATCGTCTCTCATTCCTTCATCTTTATTGACTTGTACTTCTGCTGAGCCACTGTTAACTTGTTCTCCTTAGTTTCGTCACTTCCTTCACATATCTGGGTCAGCTTTTCCCAAATATCCTTAGCTGTGGCGCAGGTTTTGATTTTACTGAACATGTTTTTGTCCTTGTCCAGCGTCTTGTATAGAATGTCCCTGGCCACATTGTCTAAGTTGGCTTTCTTCTTGTCTTCACTGGTATTGTTAGGAAAAATTTTATTAGTTTTGGTGATAACAAAATAAGACAAGAATTTAACAGGAGATCACTTTCAGTCGACGTGGTGTATTTCAGCAGTTAGACTATTCTTTGGAATTCAGCAGATGGTTTGCAATCAGTCGATGGTTTGATTTCAGCAGGTGTATTAGGTTCGAACGCAAACATTTGAGAATTAGCGTGTTTTGCTAAGGATTGCAAAACGACAGCGTTCGAAGTAATCAAAACGACACCGTCCGAGTAAGTTGGAACGACGTCGTTGGAGTGCACATTTATATATCAGCAGTTGAACCGGTCAGGGCAATCAGCAGAAAGAGTTATTGAAGAGAAACAGAAGTTGGATTAGAATATTCCGTTAAAGAATGCAAAACGACAGCGTTTAGATAATTTGAAATGACGGCGTCTTGAAGCACCGCTAGGATTCAGCATATGGAGTATGCGCTTAGTCAATCGCTGGTATTTTAGCAGATGCTTTCTTTAAAGTAATTCAGCAGACAGTTGGTTTTCATCAGATGGCTACAGTGAATTTTAACCAGCAGGTCATACTTGATGATAGGAAAACGATGTCGCTTGAATAAGTTGATACGACAACGTTTTGCCCTCGCAGCAGAAATCAGTCGTCTAGTTTTACAAAGGACCAGTCGATGGAAAAACACACATGAGTCAGCAGTTGAATTCTTTCAAGTGTTTTTCCAGTCACAGTATCATTAACACCGATGCTGGAGTTAGAGCTGGTCATCAGAGTAATTTCAGGCGCAAGCTTAAACTGATTCAAATACGATCAAATACTCAAAATGGAAAAGATATGTAGAATCGTACAATTGCCTGGAATTAAGGAGACAAGGTAGGTACTATTTTGGATAAATAGTACGATGTACAGAGGCCGTTTTTCATTGTTTGCACAGAAATGGAAATACGACAATTGGCTCTGTCTATGGGAATTTTACCTTGTAGTGGAGCAGTAATTACGGCGTACTATTTGACAGTGATTCAAACAGGATTTATTTTCCTTTGAAGCATTTATGACCGTTGCAATCGGAGACTATAAATACCAGAAGCTGGATTGAAGAAATCATCCTTCGCTATTATCACATTGCGGTCACGCTGTCAATATCTATCTAGAGCTTACACTTTGTTGAAAGAACTCAAAAAGCTCAACCACTCGAAGAATCTTCATTCGTTGATATTCACTGATATACCTTCGAGTTTTAATCTCTGGTTCAATCCTTGAATAGAGTTTCTTTGTTTAAGAAACCAGAGATTTTACAGTACTCATAGCTTTGTATTCATTGTCATATTCTATTGAGTCTGTAACGAACTGTCTTTGTGAAGAAGTTCGAAAAACATACAAGTGTTGTAAAACCAGCAGCTGCGTCTGTGTGGAGTGTTGTGAAATACTAGGAGTTCTCATAACTGCTGGCTGTGGGATCGGGTTCATGTAGAAGTCCTACTTTCATCAAATCTTCTAGTGATACCTTCCGAGGAGGAAGAAGGGGAGACGTAGGATTTTAATATCCGAACTTCCAGAACTAAATCCCGAATTCTTATCTTTTACATACTGCACTTACATATTGCTTATTATTTACTGTTCACAAGTTAATCTGTTTTATTCCGCACTTTTCAAGTTAACCGAAAAACTTGCATAAAACTGAGATACCTTAAGTCTGGTAGCTCGGACTTAAGTTAAGCCGTGCTGCAAAACATTTTAAAAGATTTCAAAAATCTAAGGAGTTCATTCAACCCCCCCCCCCTTCTGAACTCCCATTTGCTTATTGATCCTATTTTTGGGACCATCAATTGGTATCAGAGCAGGCAAATCTCAGTTATTGAACATTTGTGTTTCGTGCTTTATTATATCTTAATATGTCGATCTCTCACAACAAGATTCCTTTGTTTTCGAGGGAAGAGTATGATGACTGGAAGATTAGGATGCAAGCACATCTAACAGCCATGGATGATGACATGTGGCATGTCATCACAGAAGGACCGCTGAAGATAATGAAGCCAAATCTAGCGGTTGCTGTAACAAGTGGCGAGCCTCAGTTTCTTCCGAAGTCCAGACACGAATATACCAATGAGGATAAGAAAAAGGCGAATCTAGACAATGTGGCAAAGGACGCTGGACAAAGACAAGAACATGTTCAGCAAGATCAAGAACTGTACTACTGCAAAAGATATCTGGGAAAAACTAACCCAGATCTGCGAGGGCAATGACGAAACCAAAGAAAACAAACTAACAGTAGCCCAGCAGAAATATGAAGAGATCAAAATGAAGGATGGAGAGACCATGGCCGAGTTTGACGAAAGATTTAGCGCTGTGGTGATTGAGCTGAATAGTTTGGGCAAAGAATACAGCAACAGGGAGTTGGCGTTGAAGGTCATGAGAGCTCTACCCAAAGAATGGGACGTGAAGACAATGGCCATGAGGGAGTCAAAAGACTTGAACAAGCTAGAGCTGCACGATTTGTTCGTCAACTTGAAAGCATATGAGTTTGAGTTGGAGACAAGATCAGAAGCTGGACCCTCCACCTCCCAGTCGACAAAAGCCCTTGCTGCTACAACTGCTGAACCATGCTCACCTAGCACCAGCAATTCTGCTGACCAGCTCAGTGACGATGTCATGTCCCTCTTCGTTAAGAAGTTTGGGAAATACTTGAGAAGATCTTTCAACCCTTCTACTTCTTTCAATAATGTTTATAAATCTGAAAAAGTCAGTACTGATTTGAAATGCTATAACTGTGATCGTCCAGGTCATTTTGTATCTAATTGCAATAGACCCAGGAAGGATGACGAATACAGACGAGATGAAAAGAGAGAAGAGCGATACAAGAGATATGAGGAAGATGATGAAAGAACAGTTGAAAGATCTAAGGACAAATCCAAAGACAAATTCAAAGAAAGGTCGAGAGACAAAAGGATGAACTCAAGAGGAGACAAAAGACCCAGTCGCAAGTATGACAGAAAAGTACTGGTTGCTGAGGAAAGAACCAAGAACTGGGCAGATAGTGATTCAGAATCTTCATCCAGCAGTTCATCCTCAAGTGACAGTGAACAGGAGGAAGTTCATTGTCTCATGGCTAACCAAACAGATGACGATGAGGTATTTGATTTTTCCAAAGTTGAATTTACAAGTGACGATCTAGTTAGGCACTGAACGATATGGTCCATGTGTGGCACCCGAACCCAACGGGGCCACGAGAATTGGGGTAAACGAAAATTTTCAAATAAAAGAAGGGCTAAAAGAAGATTTGTTATAAGCTGTATCTCTTATAACTCAAAGGAAACAAAACTCAAGACCAATTCGAAATTCAGCAGGTACTCAAATACGCGCGCTACTGCTAAAAACTTTTGCGGAAACAGGGTATTTCATATAACTTTGCAATTGCGATTACAACAGCTGCTATTCTAAGTAAATATACAACTGTTGCTACTGATTTAATACAGCACAACCTAATCAAAACAATACAACTATGACACGGAAAACGTAGGCCTTGGATAAACACAACGCCACCCATCTGCTGATTCAAGTTCCACCTGCTGTTCCTCCATCAGCTGTCGTACCTGCACCATTTTAAAAGCTAGTGAGCCTAAAGGCTCAGCAAGTAAAATCTGAGTAGTAACAATTTCATAAAACGCAGGCAGACATCTGTACAATGCATATGTTAAGGAACTTCCATAAACACTGTTTTTTTCATAAACAGTTCATTTAAACATTTCAATGGCAGAAACAGGGGAAGATAGCCCAGTTCCTCATTTCTTTCAATT
>KV002934.1:313470-326625 GCA_001598015.1 Dorcoceras hygrometricum
CATTTTGCACTTGGGGTTCTGAAAAATGGTTTTCAGATCATAGTATTCAGTTTTGGAAACTGAGTCGATCGGTCCGATCTGATCGGCGATCGGAGTTACGGTGAAGTCTCGGTGATGGAGATGAAACGAATGTTCATCCGTTGGACCCGGGCCCGTTGGGCCGGATCCAAATCCATCACTAAGTCTATTTAATATAGACTTAGGACTTAACTTACAACACTAGACTACAACTTAACCCTAAACCTAGAAGTCGCCGCCGCCGCCTCTCTTCGTCGGAAAATTGTTTCCGGCCAAATTTGACGAGGAGAATCCGTCCGCGCAGATTTCGTCAGGCCTTCTAGTGCAGGCTGACAAAGGAATCCCGTCTCCGGTCGTGGACCTAATTGACGATATCTACCACCGCGTACCGTGAAGTGCCGTTTTCTTTACGAAACCGGTCGGAGGCAGGCACAAGTTGCCAGCAAGGTAGCAATCTTAAAGGCCCTATGAATGTCATAGTATGTGATTTTTATCGTATTGATCGTCTCCTGGTATTGTTTTTGTTCTTCCGCTGCCTCGCCGGGAGGCGTGATCCGGATCCCAACAGATCTATCCTGATAGATCTGTATTCCAAGAATATAGGATGCTTCACCCATGTCCATCATCGAAAATCTACTAGACAACCATACTTTAGTTGACTGCAGCATTCCTACATCATTCCCAATGAGTAGAATGTCATCAACATAAAGTATGAGGAATGTCACAGCGTTTTTAACTACCTTTTTATACACACATGGCTCATCGGGATTCTTGAACATTGCGAGAGAAGGTTTCATCATAGTCAACACCTTGCCTTTGAGTGTAACCTTTCGCGACCAGTCGTGCCTTGTAGGTCATTACCTTACCATCAGGCCCAAGTTTCCTCTTGTACACCCATTTGCACCCAATAGGAACGATTCCTTCGTGAGGGTTAACGAGAGTCCAAACTTGGTTAGCATGCATTGAGTCAAACTCAGACTGCATTGCTTCAAGCCATAAATTAGAATCAGCATCGGAAATTGCCTCCTTGAAAGTTCTTGGATCAGATCCAACAACTTGATCACCTTGATCATCTTCAAGAAGAAAACCATATCTCTCAGGAGCCCTAGGAACCCTTTCGGATCTCCTAGGTGCGACCATTTCTGGTATTGGCTCTGGAGGTGCGGGAGACTCACCAGGTACTTCGATTGGATCTCGAACCTCTTCGAGTTCTACTATTTTGCCCTTTCTATCAAGTAGAAATTCCCTTTCCATAAAGGTGGCATTCCTAGAAACAAATATTTTTGTTTCGCTCGGATAGTAGAAGTAGTATCCAATGGAGTTATTTGGATACCCAATGAAGTAGCATAAGATGGATCTCGTATCCAGCTTATCTCCCACTGTCTGCTTCATGTAAGCAGGACATCCCAAAATCCTCATAAATGAGTACTTGGGTGGTTTGCCCATCCATATCTCATATGGAGTCTTATCCACTGCCTTGGTGTGGACATTGTTCAACAAAATTACCGCCGTTTCGAGCGCATAGCCCCAAAACGAGGTAGGAAGTTCAGTGAAGCTCATCATAGATCGAACCATGTCCAACAAGGTCCGATTACGACGCTCCGCTACACCATTGAGCTGTGGTGTGGCCGGAGGGGTCCACTGTGCAAGAATCCCATTCTCTTTCAGATAGTCTTGAAATTCAGCACTCAAGTATTCACCACCTCGATCAGATCGAAGTGCTTTAATACTTTTGCCTAATTGATTTTCTATTTCAGCCTTGAATTCTTTGAACCTTTCAAAGGATTCAGACTTGTACTTCATCAAGTACAAGTACCCATACCTAGAGTAATCATCGGTAAAGGTGATGAAGTATGTGTGACCATATTTAGTACCAATACTAAACGGGCCGCACACATCAGTATGGATCAAATCCAATAGGCCTTGAGCACGCTCACCCTTGCCCTTGAAGGGTTGCTTGGTCATCTTTCCCTTAAGACAAGACTCACAAGTCGGTAGGGAGTTAATGTCTGACATATCAAACAGGTCACTCCTAACTAACTTGTTCATCCTACTTAGAGAAATATGACCTAGCCTAGCGTGCCAAAGTTGTGCTGTGTTCAAGTTATCATGTTTCCGTTTAATCGTTGTTGTATGTGCTTCGACATCGCGAGTTGGAACGTCTTTTAATTTTAAGGTGTATAAATCGTTTTCGCGTTCCCCAATTCCAATTAAACATTCATTCTTGTAAATATTGCAAATCAAATTAGCAAACATACAAGAATATCCATCACTATCAAGCATAGAAACAGAAATAATGTTCTTTATTAATTCGGGAACAAATAAAACGTTTCTCAACAACAACTTAAAATCAGAAGACAGAAATAAATAAACATCTCGTATAGCTACTGCAGCAACCCTCGCTCCATTGCCAAGCCTCAAGTGGGTCTCACCCTCTCTAAGACGTCGGCTTCTTGTCATCACCTGCAAATCATTGCAGATATGAGATCCACATCCTGTATCAAGTACCCAAGAAGCCGAATTAAGAGACATATTTATTTCAATATAGAACATACCTTTCGCAGTTCGCAACTGCTCGAGGTACTCCTTGCAGTTCCTCCTCCAATGCCCAGCCTTGTGGCAGTGGTGGCAAACATCCTCAGACTTGTTTGGTTTTGAAGCCTTTGCCTTTGGCTTCTTGGCGGACATTTCCTCCTTCGCAGGAGCAGAACGCTTCTTGCTCTTGCGTCTGGGTCCCCTCTTCGCAGAGGAAGAAGAACCCAGAAGAAGGACGGGTTTGTCCTTCTTTATGGTCCCTTCAAACACTACAAGCATGTTAACCACCTCTTCAAGGGTGGCTGCCAGCTTGTTCATGTTGAAGTTGACCACAAAGGGGTCAAATGCAGCGGGTAGCGAGAGGAGAAGTACATCCACCGACAGCTCGTGTGGAAGTGCGATATCAAGGCCCGACAGCTTTTCAACGAGCCCAATCATACGAACCCCATAAATGCAGTAATACTGAAAAGGAAAGCAGACATACATCACTAACTATATATAAAATAATCGCTAAGACATAAAACAAGGTCGTTAAGTTTTATGAATTACCCTCCCACTATTTTAACGATTTCACCACCCTCTAATGAAATCGAGAAAGCAAGTTTCTTTAGTGGGTACACGGAGCCCAATCAAGCGATCATGGACCCGAATAATATCAGCCATCCATGACCCCCAGAAGGTAGTTTCCGATTGCAACCGGTGCAACCTCCATGTATTCACCTCACGTCCAGTAAGGGCCCAATAATATGACGCCGGTTTACATCACGTGTCAAGATGACCCATCAATGTCGAGTCGTGAAGGACGGTCCCCTTAAACGTCCCCAATAATATGAGCCAACGTTAAAGGGAGTTCCCACCGACTCACAACAGTTGTCAATGGCGTGGACAGCTTTCCGGCATACATGACCCCATCAATAATATGAGCCGGGCCATGTATACGAGTAGCATCGACGTACACCCATTGTTGATGGAAGGTAGGGAAATTTAAATTGATTTAAGTACCCTTTAGTTTATCGAATAAACATTTTATCTTGATATAAGTTCTAAATCATATTTAAAACGAGGGATTTTATTTTTGAAAAACTTTGGTCTCATGCATTTATTTTAAATCAAATTTAAAACATGCAACATGCGGATTCAATTAAATTATATATCACATATATAATAATATTGGGATGATCGATCGCGAGAGCTTTGCTGTCCGTGGTTGCCAGTCACGGACCTGGGTCCAATCCTAGGGGTAATGCAACATGCAATGCAATCCTATTACAAAGCTTTCCGGTTTTACAGATCTTCGGTCTTCAATATCTTGATCGTCATTGTCCACCGTCTTCGGATGTCCTCCCACTAAATCTAGTAATTTTACATTTAAATTTACCATGACATGTAAGGGATACATTTATCAAGGGGTGGTAACGGGCCACAAACAGGCCCAATTTAAATGATAATCAAAATATTTACAAACCGAATAACAAAAACCTATCGCATACACCTAACAAATTGGGCACGGCTCTCGATCATCCCAATCATGCAGATAATCTAATTAACTTGCATAAATTAAATAATCCTATTATTTATCGCAAAATCATATTTTAATCATAAAATCGCATTTTATAATAAAATCGTATTTTGTCGATAAAATCAAATTTTAATCAACAAAATCATATTTCATTATAAAATTATATTTTATAATTAAAATCACAGTTTAATAATTTTAATTGTATCAAATTGGGCTTAAAACAATTCTAGGCCCAAAAACTTAAAATTTCAAAATCGATCAAAACCGGGCCCGATATCGAATACCGGCCCGAAAACTTCACGGGCTGCCCGGGACAGGCCCGAACAAAACCCTAGAAGAAATCAGCCGTCAAGACATCGCCGGAGCTTCGCCGGAGCGGCGGCCGGCCGGCGGCCGCCACCATGAATTTTTTCGCGCGACACAAGGCCGCACGGCCGCGACAAGCCCGACGCAACCATGCGCACGTTGCGCGTCCAGCAGCGCGCATCCACGCGAGTTGATCGGCCGGCCAGCATTGCACAGCAGCGCAAAGATTGCGCTGGACAGCGGCCGGCCAAGTGCGACAACCGCGCACGCATCATGCACGGAGGGGCGCCGCCTTGCGACAACCCGTGGCGCAATCGTGCGCAACCCCGCGGCCGATTCTCGTGCGTTAATAGCACCAATGGTCCGGCCACCGTGCGTGAAGGAGGCGCCCAGCCCCGCCCAAATATCAGCGCAACGATTGCGCTGGACAAGGCCAGCGTTGCGCGGCCAGCGCGCAAGTCGTGCGCATTCATGCGCGCGAGAGGGGGGGGGGGCGCATCCGCACACGGCGGCGGCCCGGCGGCCGTATCAAATTTTTGATTTTTCGGTCTGAAATTTGAGATGTTAGATACAATTTGGCAATATTTTATTGATCAGATCCGAAAACCTTGGCTCTGATACCACTGTTTGGAACCACGGCGGATCCGGATCACGCCTCCCGGCGAGGCAGCGGAAGAACAAAAATGCCCAATGGATCATGGTAAGAGCGTCTAGCAACATCGCCCCATGATCCCCTAGGTATCACTGATAGTGCCTGCAAGAACCAGTTGGTCGTGGTTATCGTACAGTACGGTCCTTTCAATCCATATATCCCGATCAGATCAACGATCATTGGTAAATCGAGAGTCGCTAAAGATCCGATAGCTATGCGTACATCTAGGAGATCGAATAGTGACATCGCGAGTGTAACTAGGTAAACACATTTACCTAAAACACTTCTAGTACTCTGGCCATATATTTATACACTATTATCCCCTCAGATATCATAGGATATCCACGCATGTCTGCGAGCGGTGAATCCTCGACAACGATTCATCGACTCCTACATGCATCGGGGTCTCACCCAATCTCGCCGCCTGATGACCCCAAGTGAGTCGGCAAACGAGTCAAAGTTAGACGCCTATCATGTAGAGTCTCAATGACGTTTCGAGTCGTGAGGACTAATCAGTACAACCAAGACCTCGGACTTATCCACTCGACAAATGGTAACCACTTGGAAAGTCCGAACGAGGGTAGTTCGATAGATTACCAGGTCACTATCTATCTGCATGCTCAGAACATCACAATGTTCCCTATCAATGAAACATGGTACTTCGCATCACAGATACTAGTCTCGAGCTCGGGCGGCCTTATCCTTATTTTGACGGCCCAATCGACTAGAAACATGTTCAGAATACACAGTGACTATTAGATGTGTTTCATGATAGCAGTCATACCCACTATCACATCTAACATACACTTCGGTGTATTCTAGGTCTTTACTCAACGTAATTGTTAATCATAATACAACACAATGAAAGTAAAGAATGCCATATAAATAAATGCGAATATCATATATAAAGATTGTTTCATACAAGAGTCTATAAACCCACACGCCACAAGTTGGCTAGTTGGGCATCTACTCTAACAACTCCTTGCTGTTCCTCCTCCAATGCCCAGGCTTGTGGCAGTGGTGGAAAACATCCTCAGTCTTGTTCGGCTTGGAAGCCTTTGCCTTTGGCTTCTTAGTGGGCTTTTCCTCCTTCGCAGTGGCAGAACGCTTCTTACCCCTGCGTCTGGGCCCCTTCTTCGCAGAGGAAGAAGAGCCCATGAGGAGGACGGGCTTGTCCTTCTTTATGGTTCCTTCGAACACTACAAGCATGTTAACCACCTCTTCGAGGGTGGCTGCCAGCTTGTTCATGTTGAAGTTGACCACAAAGGGGTCGAATGCAGCGGGTAGTGAGAGGAGAAGCACATCCACAGACAGCTCGTGTGGAAGCGTGATATCAAGGCCCGACAGCTTTTCAACGAGCCCAATCATACGAACCCCATGCTCGCGGACCGAAGTCCCATCGCGCATGCGGCTTGTCATAAGCTCCTTGACAGCCGTGAACCTCTCATGTCGAGAGTTCTCCCCATACAGTTCTTTGAGATGAAAGAGTATGTCAGCAGCATACTTTGTCTTCTCAAAGCGCCGTTGCATTTCGTTGGACATCGATGCCATCACATATCATCGAATCTTAAGCTCGTCGTCCCACCATTGCTGAAGCGTCACCAGCTCCTCAGGGCTGATATTAGAAGGGGCTTCCTTCGGAGGGCTCTTCTCTATCGTATAAAGAAGTTTCTCCGAAGCCAACACAATGTTGAGGTTTCGAAGCCAGTCTTGGTAGTTCAGACCGGTGAATTTGTTGCTATCCAGTATAGTAGCGAGTGGGTTTTTGATCGAAGACATTATAAATGCAGTTATACTGAAAAGAAAAACAGACATACATTACTAACTATATATGAAAAACGCTAAGACATAAAACAAGGTCGTTAAGTTCTATGAATTACCCTCCCACTATTTTAACGATTTCACCACCCTCTAATGAAATCGAGAAAGCAAGTTTCTTTAGTGGGTACATGGAGCCCAATCAAGCGATCATGGTCCCGAATAATATCAGCCAACCACGACCCCCAAAAGGTAGTTTCCGATTGCAACCAGTGCAACCTCCATGTATTTACCTCACGTCCAGTAAGGGCCCAATAATATGACGCCGTTTACTATCACGTGTCAAGATTGACCCATCAATGTTGAGTCGTGAAGGACGGTCCCCTTAACTTCCCCAATAATATGAGCCAACGTTAAAAGGAGTTCCAACCGACTCACAACAACTGTCAATGGCGTGGACAGCTTTCCGGCATACATAACCCCCTCAATAATATGAGTCGGGCCATGTATACGGGTAGCATCGGCGTACACCCATTGTTGATGGAAGGTAGGGATAATTTAAACAAATTTAAATTCCCTTTAGCTTATCGAATAAACTTTTAATCTTGATATTAGTTTTAAATCGTATTTAAAACGAGGGATTCTATTTTTGAAAATTTGGTCTCATGCAATAATTTTAAATCAAATTTAAAACATGCGGATTCAACATATATATCAAATATATAAATAACTTTGGGATGATCGATCGCGAGAGCTATGCGGTCCGTGGTTGCCAATCACGGACCTGGGTCCAATCCTAGGTGAAATGCAATATGCAATGCAATCCTATTACATTTGCTTCCGGTTTTACAGATCTTCGATCTTCAATATCTTTGATCGTCATGGGTCCACCATCTTCAAAAGTCCTCCCACTAAGTCTAGTAATTTACAATTAAATTCCATGACACATAAGGGATACATTTTACAAGGGGTGGAACGGGCCACAAACAGACCCACTTTAAAAATGATAATCAACAATATTAAATACAACCGAAATCGCAAAACCTAAAGCATACACCTAACACATTGGGTACGGCTCTCGATCATCCCAAACATGCAATCAATCTAATTAACTTGCATAAATTAAATAATCAAATTATTTACCACAAAATCATATTTTAATCGTAAAATCGCATTTTATAATAAAATCGCATTTTGTCGATAAAATCATATTTTAATCAACAAAATCATATTTTAATTATAAAATAATATTTCACAATTAAAATCATATTTTGCAATTTTAATTGCATTAAATTGGGCTTAAAACAATTTCAGGCTCAAAAATCTCAAAATTTCAAAATCGACCAAAATGGGCCCAATATCGAATATCGGCCCAAAAACTTCGTGGGCTGCCCAGGACAGGCCCGAACAAAACCTAGAAGGAAAAATCAGTCGTCACTGATGGTCCCGGAAATAGGATCACTAAGCAAATAGGAGTTCAGAACATCTGCTGAAATCTCACGAAAGCTCCAACTGCTGAATCACCACTTGAAAACCCCAACTGCTGAAATCATATCATCTGCTGAAATCTCACGAAAGCTCCAACTGCTGAATCACCACTTGAAAACCCCAACTGCTGAAATCATATCATCTGCTGAAATCTCACGAAAGCTCCAACTGCTGAATCACCACTTGAAAACCCCAACTGCTGAAATCATATCATCTGCTGAAATCTCACGAAAGCTCCAACTGCTGATTTA
Source organism: Dorcoceras hygrometricum (assembly GCA_001598015.1). NCBI lineage: Eukaryota > Viridiplantae > Streptophyta > Magnoliopsida > Lamiales > Gesneriaceae > Dorcoceras > Dorcoceras hygrometricum. The sequence goes on from KV002934.1 coordinate 321,998, forward strand.
CCACTTGAAAACCTCAACTGCTGAAATGCTGCTGTAGAAAGATAAACTCCTGCGACAACCGATTGTCCAAAATCATCTTGTCTTATTTTTGTTATCACCAAAACTTATAAATATTGTTCTAACAATTTCCCCCTTTTTGGTGATGACAAAACTTCAGCAGCCGAGACAAAAGATATGCAAAAATAAATTGCACACTATCTGCTGGAAAACAACTTTTATAAACCAACAAAAATTGTACATAGGATGTGTACAAGAATTATCAGCGAATAAACAGCAGAAAAGAAAATCTAGTCTTTTCTTCTTCTCTTCAGCGACCTTGCTTCTTTTCTTCTTCTTTCCCTGTCTCTCTCCGCTGCATCTTGACTCTCTCTGTTGGCATCAGCATTTAGTACTGTTTGAACAATGCGCCGCTGAGCCATTTGAACTCTTTGCTCAAACGATGGAGTCACTGCACTGCCTTCTTTTTGAGTATTCGCAGGTTTTTGAAGTCCTCGGCTGTCACTTTCCCCCTTTTTGTCAGCACTGCCCCTATGAATGTAGTCAACAAGCTCACTTAGCTGGGCATGAATAACATTGTGATTCTCCTGTGCTGAACTTTGGAATTCAAGAAGCTGGTGGGAAAGGGCTTCCTTGGTGGCCTCAGCATCCTTTTGAATATCATTTACGCGCTTGGCCATGATGTCCACTTTCGCATTAACAGCATCGACTTCCTTACGAACATCCGCTAGTCCTTGAAAAATAGTAGCATTCTGAGTGAGGACATTTTTGCGAAATTCGTTGAAGAGAATAGTGTGAACATCATCTATAGTGTGGGTTTCTTTACGTGCTCCCTGAAATAGATTTCTGAAAATATCGGCCTGATCTCGCAAGGAGTCACACACACTCTGTTCAAGCTTGTGCATCCTGGAAGAAATATCACTCTGAGACGCAAAAATTTGTTCTGAGAGAGCAGCTTGAAAATCAGCAAACACAGCAGATAGATCCGGAGAAATAGTCGGTCGAGAAGACACAGTCGCATCGACATCTGTTTGATCAAAATGAAGCGACGAAGAACTATCAGAAGAAGACGAAGAAGACTGATGCTGCTCCAAACTAAGCTGTACACTGGGAGCAACTGCAAAAGAATCCTGAGATCTCTGTACACTGCGCAAAATTGTCCTATCCAAACAATTACGGCGCAAATCAAAGAATAGTGCTCCTTTGCAGGATTGCCCTTAACAGGGTCTTTCTACCACCAAAATTCTTTGCCTTTGTCATCCGCAGGAATACGAGGTAGATTGTTAAGAAACCAGGTCTTCTCAGTTACGCCTGGAATCTTGATCATTTGGCCCATCTTGATCTTCGTAACTTCCATGCAGGTGGAGGGTAAAGGAATATCAACTGGAATTGACAAGAGAATATCATCCAGCGACATTTGCTCATCAGCGCTAAGCACATCTTCAGCAGAGATCGGGGCCTCAAAATCCTGGACCTGCTGAACTTCATCAGCAGGAGCAACATCAACAGTTGCTATATCTTCATCCTCAGTGTCACTCGCCGTGACCACTGGACGCTCTGCTTCCCACTGCTTAACAAGATCATCGTAAGGCAGATCAAACCAGTGCTTTTCCTCAGTAACTGCTGGTTGAGTTATATCAGCAGGTGCATCAGCTGCTCGCGTTTCATCGAGCACCTGCTGAATTATCAAGTCCACAGCATCAGCAGATGAGCATCTAGGCTCCTCAACATCCAACGGCTCTGCTACTTGCTGAATCGGAATAGCTTCTTCAGCAACCTCGACCAACTCCAGGGAAGAGATAGAGGAAATAGATTTCTTCTTGGAAGTCCTCTTTTTCTTGGGTACTGCTGCTTCAATATCAGCAGCAGGTCTCTTCTTCGAGACAGCCTTTGTCTTTGCTGCCCCAGTGACCTCCTCAGCACCATCCCTATCATTGATGGAAACAAACCGAAGCACTGTCTTCTTCGAAAGAATCTTGGAGGCTGGAAACTCAGAAGACTCACCCAACTCCATAGAAGGAAAAGTCACCAGCAATCGACTGATCTGAACGGCAAACCCTTTTGCTTGCTTCGACTTCGCAGAAACCATCTTCTTCAGAACACCAAACAAAAACTTTGCCCAGTTCATCTTCACACCGCAAACCACCGCCGTCAACAACGAGAACTTCTCAACCGTGATGGCGTTGAAGGACCCAGCCTTCACAGATATAGCCTTCGCCACAATATCACAGAGAAGGCGAAAGGGCATTTTCATTTGGTTCTTCCTTCCCGATAAACTGATCGGCTCACCAGACAACGACACTATGCTCCTCGCATCAAAGATTGCATCCTTTGGCATCTCAGAAAAATCCCCCAAACCATCAATCGGCAACTCAAAAGTCTCTGCAAGTAGCTTCTCAGAAATCTCCACTAACTGACCACCAACGGTACTGATAACCACCCCACTGCGAACAGATGCATTCTCAAAGAAATCAACCAACGCATCTTCATACACTATTGCAGGGCAGCCCAGAAAACCTCTAAGGCCGGAGGCCACAAGAGCTTCAAACATTGATACCATGCCGGGGTCATCCATGCCAAGAACTGATTCAAAATCTACGTGTTGAGCATTTGAGTAGAGAGAGGAAGCCATGTCGATTGTAGATCGTCGAAGAAAGTGCCTGTGAAATCTTTTCAAGGAAAATATATGCGCAAGAGTAATACGATTGAAAGCAATTTAGCAAGGTGAAAGACAATGAACAGTCAACGCGTAGTATATACGGAAAACGAAAAGTTTTTGGAGAGAGAGAATGTTGATGTGACTGTTTGCATGGGAAGACACGTGTCAACCATCCGTTAGCGCGTACTGTTTTGAAAAAGATTTGAAAATTTTCAAAAAAAAAACTTTTGATCGTACGGTGAAAATCATTTTCCAAAATTTTAATAACGCACAAAAAAAAAGTAACTTCGCGCCAAAGGTAAATAGTCACATCTGCTGATACAGTAAGTGTAAAAACACTACTGCTGATTTGATTTTGCGCTGAGGGTGGCAAGTGCTGATAGCTTATAAGCATCAGCAATATACACGCAACTGCTGATTATTTCCAGCAGCAACATGTTCTGCTGACGTCACGCTTATTAAATCAGCACCTGATTCCCCCTACGACTAATATACTCCAAACGTAAGAGATGCTTATTTCAGCAGGTAGGCTAGTCGTTCCCCCTGAACAACAAACCAGCTGCTGATTTAAGCAATGGCTTATCAACCTGTAAAAGCGTTAGTGCTCAATTTAGCAATAGTTTTGAAATGCAAATGGTTCATTCGCTGGTGCCACAACCAGCTCTTGGAAGAGCCAGCTGCTAGACACAAATGTTCAGATTTCACTTGCTCTAACCAGTTGATAACATAAGTGTTCCCAGAACGCTTACCCACCAACACAGTTAGACCAGTTGAGTCCTGAACTGTGCACGTGTGTTGTTGAAAATTGACAAGAAAACCTTTGTCACAAAGTTGATTGATACTAATCAAATTGTAACGCAAGTTATCAACAACAAGTACATCAGATATTGAAATGTTACCGTGGATAAGCTTACCCTTACCCACAGTGTTACCATATGCGTTATCTCCGAAGACAATTTTCGCTCCTTTGTGAGGAATCACATCTTTCAGCAGCTTCGGATTTCCAGTCATATGTCTTGCGCATCCGCTGTCCAGGTACCATATTTTTGATGTGTCTGCTGATTCGTACCTGCTGACCTGCACGCAAGAAACTCACTTTTGGTACCCAATTTTACATGGGTCCTGATTGGATTACCCCTTTCGGGACCCAGATTTGAACAATCCTTACGGTTTTTCCACTTCTAGGATCCACGAAAGTGTGTGCAAAATCTCGTGCTGTTCTTTTGAGTTTTGGTTTCATATGATGATCATATTGATCTCTTCTCTGCTGAAACTTTTTCCAACCCGATTTAACCTTCTTCGAGTTGTGCCACGACTGGTTATGAACAAATGGTTTTTGACTAGCTTTCGCTTTGTCTTTATCCAATCTGTTCTTTAGCCAGTTAGGCTTGAAACTCTCAGGTTTTGAAAAGCCGATACCAATTATATATCATATCAGCTTTGACAAAGCTCATTTTATTGAACTTGTCGTAGGCTGGTCGTGATTGAGTACTCGACTCTCCTTCACAGAACTCACTATCGTTGAATCCAATACCAGTCTTATCACTGGCTTGCTTTTGGTTTTCACATATCTTTTGGAGAGTAATATTAGCCTTGTTCCAGGAGCTCAATTCTACAGTCGATTTAGCGACTTCAGCCTTGAGCTCGCCGATCTCATTTCTCAACATCTCATTCTCCGCTTGTAGCTTACTCAACTCAGTTTTTAGAATGTCAGCATCCTCTTGTTCATCAGAAATTGATTCAGCAGAACTACTCTTTAAACTAATGTTTTCAGCCTTAGCTTCCTCGAATGAATGAGAAAGCTTTCGGTACTCTTTTACCATGTCATTAAGTGCTATGACAAGGTCATCTCGTGTAAATTCAACATTAGAGAAATCAAATACCTCATCTTCATCTATTTGAGCAGCCATGAAGCAGTGAACTTCCTCTTGTTCACTCTCGCTTGAAGATGAGCTGCTGCTGGATGTATCTG